>JAUTBT010073021.1:0-13521 GCA_032361225.1 Lepetodrilus schrolli
AGAGAGAGAGAGAGAGAGAGAGAGAGAGAGAGAGAGAGAGAGAGAGAGAGAGAGAGAGAGAGAGATGAGAGAGAGAGAATTTGACGCAATATAAATGTTCGAGAGAGAGCGAGAATGAGAGGAGAGAAAGAGAGAGAGAGAGAAGAGAGAGAAGAGAGAGAGAAGAGAGAGAGAAGAGAGAGAATTTGACGCAATATAAATGTTCGAGAGAGAGAGATTGAGAGAGAGAATTTGACGCAATATAAATGTTCGAGAGAGATAATGAGAGAGAGAGAGAGAGAGAGAGAGAGAGAGAGAGAGAGAGAGAGAGAGAGAGAGAGAGAGGTGGGATGGGGAGAGAGAATGAGGGCGAGATTAGAAAAAGACTTAGTAAAACGTACCACAAGCAACATACACACATCTGAACTCTAACGTTACAGGCCGATGGACACTACGACGCAATGATGAAACAAATCGACATTATATTCGCATCACTATATATACAAGACCACCGCAAGTTTGCAATATTAATAGCAAATCCTACTGTAGGTATCATGATCAATGGATTGTAAATGTGCTTACTGTAGATTTGATAATAATATTTAATAGCGATTGCTAAATAAGCTCTATATTGATAATGGCAATTTATATTACTGCCATACTATATCAAACGTTTGACAAATTTCTTGATTTACGGATGAACATTCCAAAAGAAAACCACGAAGCAGTATTTCTCTCACTATTCAATGTAAAAAAATTGTCGATCCCATGTCATCATTATAAACATTCATGTAACCTTTACACATACATGTATAATCATCTAAGCATATGTTTATTAAAGTAATACAACAGCACAACAAATATTCACCTACACGCAATGTTATATTCACAGCTTGAGCCGTAATATATTGCATATTGTTTTATACTGTAAAACGTCGATCGATATATTCTTCATCCACGATGACAGATGCTACTCAAAATCATGTAATTAATACAATTTTTTTTTACTATTATAATAAACACGCCCACATACACGCCCCTCGTAGCACTGACCATATATGGCAGTGTCTTGCAGCATGCAAACCCCGCAGCGCCTATTGTTCAGATATTGGGCTACAAAATCAGTTGGAAACATCGCATTTAACGCAACTTGTCATATGAACAATGCTTTGTATGAAGCTGACCAGGTTTATGTGCATATCTGTTCTCTTACCGTGTGATGGGTAATACGTTGAAATTTGAGTCTGTCGCAGTTTGAAAAACTGGGAACATTGTTACGATAGTTAAACTAGGTGCAGTTGTTAAACACTACGCAAGCCGTATCTTAACGAGATCCACTATTTGGATGACGAGATAAAACCAGTAATAGCGAATTACGATGAAGTATATCAATTTGCATTAAATTATGCAGTTATCGGGGTTACTGTCACAATGATTACGATCTAGACTTAGTACTAACGACATGTGTGCATTTGCAAAATGTACTGAAGTTTTATCGAGCATGCGCAGATAGGTTGTTAATCAGCATCTGTTTTAATTAAAGAGAAGAACATTTATGAACATACCCTCACAGATTATTAGCTGTACATATATTTCCACTGTTTTGCAATATTAATAACACAGTTAAAGAATTACAAATTGCAATTTAGATTATTTTTCTATTCATAATTTGTCATATATTAATTGATATGGAAATTAATATGGACGAATGAATGGACACGGCGTCCTTTTAGAGTCTCATGCTAACAGAGTAATGACAGAACCTCACACGTATCCTTCAATTCAACCTAGATTTAGTCGAATGGGATTAGCACTAATTCCTCAATAATTAATACATAAATGCCTTTTATTAATGCACATACTATCTTTATAATATATACTATATTTCAATATTTTGTCGTTATTATTTCTGTTAAGAAATACACCCATATGCACCTCTACGAAACACGTAAAATCTGCCAAATCTTTGCGTTATAAAATATACAAGAATACAATCCATAGATTGCAATTCTACCGAAATACCAATGTGAAAATAACTTGAAATAAAAAAAATAATTAATGTTGTAAGAAGTGATATCCACGAATATTTCTTAAATTTCTTAAAGTTATTTAAAATAAATTATGACATTCGACTCCCATGACAAATAATTAGTAAATTATTCAGAATTTGAAAGGACCCAGTTTGCAATAAAAATTATTGAAAATGTTTGCATTGAAATGTATATACATTATTGTATTATTTTTGCCAGCCTTTCAATTAAAGTAATATTTATATTCAAACTGCTACATGATAAACATTGACTATTTGTAATATTCGCCTTATTACTTGCATAATTACTAACAACACCTAGTTTAATAATAACGCAGTTCTATTCTATACTATTTGCCTATTCGTCTAAAACCTATATCATAACATTCATTTATACAATATTTACAACACGAAGAATCTAGAGCACAAATAGCATTTGTGTCGAACATATTTTGCTTTCATTATCGCTTAAGCACGAGAGCGATAACGAGAATTAAATAATGGCGAGAGTGGTTTAAAATTAATAGAAATATATTCTCTGTTATTATGTTTCTTGTATAATCAATCAAAAGAAACATTAGTAGCAAAAAATCTGTGATGAACGTGTTATGAACAATTAAGTCCGTCTTAAATAATTATTGCAAGGTCAACACGCCACACGTGTGTCTCATTGCGAAACGCGAGTCTGCAATCGTGAAAACTTGTTACGGAAACTAACGTTCCAACACGAGGAAACATTTCGTAAACAAGGAACACTTTCATCCGATATAGGATGACGTGAATCTAGCAATACGATAGGAGACGGCCTGCACATGCCTACACTAGCTCTACTTCCGCCGACATGCCTACACTAACTCTACTTCCGGTATACCATCTGCAACCTGGCATCGACTACCATCTGATCCAGTTTCTCCATTCCCAAAGATCAAGTGTTTTTTTTCTGTTGAGAGATTTGCTCTGTGTTTTGTTACCATCTAACATATCCGTTCCTCCGTTAATTACTTCGGTAAACTTTAAAGTCAGTCATCTAATAATCAAATCCACAGGTTGGCAAACAAACGTCTCAATTGAAGAGGTGTTGAGTTCAAGTTCTGAACAACCTGTGCAAACACGACGCACCATGACGGTTTGTCCGTTGATCCTCTAACACAGACCAATACAAGGTCCTCTATCTCTTGATTTCTTTTTTATTATTCCCGTGTCGTATTGTGGTACCACAGGAGAAATAATGACCAGCGCATAGTAAAAACTACACCGCGTCCTTTGCAGTATTCGTGCTTGTCCGTACACCTCGCTAGCGCCTCGAGTGGCAAGTAAGTGTCGACGTATTGTCGTAAGTCCGATGTTAAGTACTCATCACATTCCTACGACACTGTCTTCGTTTCCGGGGATAACCCGCTCTCTGTACGAAATAGCTGGCAATAGATAGTAGATTCAGTTTGCACCTACCACGCTTCATGCGAGGGTTGGGGGGATTTGTTTGATAGCTGGTATTAATAGCAATATTACCGAACGCGCTTTCAGTGAACGTGTACAAGGCACGAGTGCTTGTAAGACGCATGTGTAGACATTCTGTTTATGTACTCCGTCGGTTTGCAATAGGAGACACACGTACGACACGGGCAGTGTCGTGGGCTATTGCGGTGAATGAAAACACTGTCCTTTGAATAAAATATCTATATGTAACATAAACGAATGCAGGAATTTGAAAGAGGGGGGTGTAGAAATATGCGATCGTAAAATTATCGAGAAAGATAGGGTATATTAATCTGTTGGGAAATTTGCGGAGGTTGGTTGGGGTGGGTTGGGGTTGCGATCTCCGCTAGAAAAGAAGAGCAAAGTACAGAAATTCTTTATCGGAGATCACACATAGTGATACAGAGAAAGGAAGATTTAACTACAGCAGTATGTACGTTTAATAAAACATACATCTGTAGGGAAGTGTTCACATATTTGGCAACTAACTAATATAATTGGATACTATATAGTATTACATATACATTACATATACGTGTACACAACGACTATTATTTTCAAATTATTATTATTATTATCATTATTATATATATATATTTATTTAAAATATCATTATAGTTTATGCATAATTTGCATAGTATTCTATGTATGATAACATCCAATACTTGAGGTTGATAATGATCAATGCAGGGATTAGATACATCAATGACAATGTCTGCGATCGCCAAGTTTGGGATGTTTGGGGTGAAGTGAATTGATTATTAACTTCACTTCGGTGTAAAAGTCGAATTTGGCATAGCATACAGGAAATCAACAGGCAAATGCATCTGTTCCTATCTCATAGTGGTAATTTGAAACTTGGGATTAATTCTAATCATTGCCTGTACACATACATGGACGTGATCGATTTCCTAAAAAAAAGTGCTTTCAGATACATAAGTAATATAAATATTCGGTTATGGAAAGTAGGCGATGATACATAGTTTACTCCAATGGTATGCAAGAAATTTAACTCGGAAACAAGAATACAATAACGACCCATACGCTGTAGAATGAATGAAAGATCAATCAATTGAAATGTATGCAAGGAATTCAATTCGGATTCAAGAATACAAACATAAAATTAACTCCATATTTAACTCCAAGGGTATGCCAAAAGTTTATCTCTAACGAGAAATAGCAAGAATGAATGAATTATTGCTTAACGTTACCGCGGGTCTTTTCTGGACTGGCATGGAAACGGTGTACGAGAATTACGGTGGGTTATTACGGTATATATGGACATTTTAGAACGAAACTACCCAGAACGCCACGAAGAGGCATGTTAAATACACACCGTCTGTGCATAAATTACCACAATTTACCGATACCATTATGTTAGCTAGCCGGCTACAAAAGATCGCGAAAAAACCCACTGTAATAAAAACAGAAAATGCCGTTTATAATATCAAAATACCGTCGGCAGTTTGAGTTTAAGTGGATAATCTTTGTAACCACTGCATGGAGATGTCAGTTTAACCCCAGGCTGGGACTTTGGACAGGAGATCAGGAATTGAAAGAACACCATCAAACATCTCAAAATATATCGGGTTTCCACCGTCAATGGTATTTTGTTATTACTCTTCTGAAACAGGAACATGGCGTTTAAACCAGAGAGGACAATATCAGTACCAAACGACAATCAATTTAAGAAACCCAACGTGTTCCCCCTCGATGCTGTATATCTCCCCGTTACATCATTTCCATAGAAGGATGCAGGAAAAACAACAATACAGTGAAAGCCGTTTAGCCCGCCGCAGACTAATACAACAACGAAAATGTGTGGGAAAACTCCACACAGTTCCGAGCCTAGAATCAAACGAAGGAAGTCAAAGCCTGAGCTGTGGGGTCGAGTTTCCCAAGTTGATCTAAAGTTCTAATTAGTGGGCTTAATACTCAAATAATGAAGCCAGGATGACGTCTTTAATGTCGCCGAATTACCCAGCGGGATCCGGAAAACCATTGGCCCGGGGGTTGGGGAAGGCGAGTCTTTTGAACCTCCTCATGGATTCCTACCCCGTACTGTGGCCTTATCTCTCCGCCTCGTTAGGAGATTCCCCCGCCTCATAGACTACCCATAGACCTAGCCTCGCTATCTCCATCCCAACTCCACCCTTTTGATAAGCGACAAATCAACGTAATTGTTATTTCATGACTTGATTTGATATTTTTCACACTTGAACCTTTGAAATGTTGCACCTTCCTTTTCGCATTTATCCCCTTAACTGGGATCGGAGGTAGTCAACGTTTCTTTCATTACGGAGTAAGGAAAGTTTTTCTTTTCTTTTCTATGTTTTGCGGTGGCGGGGGTTGTGTTTGTTATTTTTTTTGGTGGTCCTAGGTGACAAGCCTGGCACTATATAGAAGGAGAGTCCGCGAAATAAAAGGGTTAGATTTGCCCCAACTTGACTTTAACTGAAGCACGAGCATTGGCACTTGTCTGCGTGAACACTGTGAATTCTATGTGTCGTCTGCAGTTGGAGTGTCTGCTTTATACAACGTGACTTAGGGACACTACGACTGGCGTCACGAACCCGTTTCATGTTCAATGCACCTAGTGTTGACAGTCCGTCTTGTGTTGTGGACTGACAAAAGATCGTCTGCCACGAGTCTGTGAGACGTATCGTCTGCTCATAGAATACCAGCGACAGACGACAGATGCTTTGAAAACTTATGGGAAAAAAGGCTCCAACTATTGGATGGAATGTGACAAGGAAAACAAGATCTTGGTAAATATATCGCTGCCTCTGCGATCAAAGCACGGGAATAATGATTATGGCTAAATCGGAAAAATGACACAAACTCGATTGAGCTCGAGGTACTGGGGTTGCGGGCAATAAAACCCTTTATTCTGTTATTGTGTGCGAGCAAGGAAGTACGTTCCGATCATCAGAAATAATCGAGTACTCGGTGACACAAACAAGTGATTGATGGCAGTGATCGCAAGTCGAGAAGAAATGAACATGGCATCAACAATGTGGTTTTGTATTTTTATACGGGGGTGTTGGGCGGATATTCCTGGGTACCCGGACCCCTGCATGGCAAAGAATGCTACTAAGTACAACACTTAAACTATGTACGAATTCCAGCTATGTGTATTGTTAATTACAATGGAAATACCGAACAATTAATTAAGGAATTTATAGCGTTATATCTATTAGGAATGTGTGGCATTTTTATGGTATCTACCTTGGAATAGAAAACGGTAAACTATGTCTGCATGTAGGGGGCTTGAAGACATAAACTTAAACTAACGTTCCTATAAACATTTATCACTTGATAAATGTACAATCAATTCACGTATACAAAATATACCTCATTTTCACACCATATTCCCTATACACTGGTGAACGACATTTAAATCTGCTTCATCATTGTATGACTGTTAGCTTGTCTGATACATAGGTATCGTGTCATATCTGACTATGTATAGAATGCGAGCACTGTGCTGGGAATGATAACATATGATAACCGTGCTATTGCATACGACAACGGTGCCAAAATAACAACATACGACACTCGTGGTTTAAATGATAACACCGGAGTATCGTGTCATAAATAAAAGTGTCTGCCTGTCTGTCTGCATGCCATGAATGATAACACATGACCGCCGTGACATGTATGATGTCGCGTATGGGTTAAATATTCCCTTTTCGAGGTAAAACACGAACTCATTCATTCATGATAACACACGAGTACGTTGTCATAAATGATAACACACGACAATCGTGCCATAAATGATAACAAATGAGTACATTTGCCATAAATTATCACACGCGTACCTTACTATGAATGTCGGCACATGAGTGCATGCCATGTATGATAGCATACGAGTACCATCATGATGTTTGATAGCATACGAGTACCATCATGATGTTTGATAGCATACGAGTACCATCATGATGTTTGATAACGGACGAATAATGTGCCAGAAATTATAGCACACGAGTACCATACTATATACTATAAAACAAGAGTCCCGTGCAATGCATGAGAAACACCCGAGTACCATGACTCATAAGCGCAAGCACCGTGGCCTTGTTGAACGAGCCCATGCCCTTTGATACTTATGTGTACCACAATATTTAAGGAAACGTGACATCACATATTTTCATATTGTTACGGACATGTTAAAAACTAACTGAAAAGAATTACCACACACTTTTTCTACGTGAATTTACAATCATATACCAGCTGTTGAAATTATTTTAATTAAATTACATTAATCAACATAAATTGGTGTACATATTTCTCAGAATCGTGTATGAAAGAACACAAACGAAATACCGTACTCACTGTCTTTCTTGTAATAGTATCCAGATTTTGGTGATAATCTGAAACGAATAATTAAACATAATTAATTGGTGAAAATCACACATCTTAGATATTTTTCTATGGATCATGAAAGAAACGAACACTAATCTAGGTAATAAAGAAACGTAATCCAAACCTCATCCGACATCCCACATGAAGTAGAGATGTCTTACACTTTGAAGTCAAAGACGAATTCAATTATTTGTCTACTTAATATACTGACGGTAGAATACAACGATAAATGAGATGTATACGCGGACTTATTTCATTCTCGTCGGTGATTAGGTCACTCTCAAGTGCACTTCTGTGCAATAATTTGTCATAATATTAGTTCCAGACAGAACAACGTGAAGCACAACCTATATCTCTAACTCAATCCAGGTGTGTTAAAGTGAGTACTAATCTTTTCAAGATCACTAAACTCCTCTCGAGTGCTAGCAAACGAGCTCCCGCTAGTACCGTGCATTGTCACAATCAAGTGCGCATCGATAACCTTAAACAATGCCACGCGAGTTACCTCCACTTGTATTGTTGACGTCAAGTGCCGCTAGAGGCCAGGAGAAGACATTAGTTTTTGGAAAGGCGGCTTAATTATGGCAGTGGAGAGAAAGAATTATCTTGGGTCAATTTAATGGTTAATCGTTGAGTATGCAGTAAATCTCTTCATAGAGAACGAAAATAAGCTCCTTATCTTCAAATGTACCGCCAGTTTAAAACTTGTGAAGAAACCATAGTAGCTTATCCTAGGACAAGAGTAGCACACGGCTTAGTGAAGTAACTGACCACACTTTTCGCGGTGTAAGCCAAGTTATAGGGAGTAGCAGTAAATGATTGTTATGAAATACTGTAATAACACTCCCAGGGGGGATAACTCTCAGACGCGTGGGAAATGAAGGCGTTTAGAGATTTTCATTGACAATAGAATACAAGGAATCCTTAATGCATGGTATCAAATCGATGGCAAAATCTGTGTAAAACGAGTAAGTTGATTTTTATTGGCGTAGATGATTATCATAAGGAACTATTAAGGAATCACATATTATTTAGGGAAAATGAATAAGTATAGCAATGTAGGTGTGTATAATCAGTACACAACTCCGTTCTGTTAGTATCTACATTTTTTTGTTACTAGAATTATGTTAATTAAATAGATAGATACTAGTTTACAAGCTTCACGTAAAATTTCAATAAATAACTTACTCTAATCCGAAGTAAATATACGTAACAAAATTACAGTAAAAAATAGTGGAATAAATATAGAAATAAAAGACCCCACCACGTCTCCTCTGGCATTTCTATCATGCATCTTGTATAGAAGAAATAAGCCATATCAATGAACTATTATTATTATTATTGATATTATCTTATCTGACTCCCGCTGTGACGTAAAACAATATATTACTCACTCACTCTCACTCACTCACTCACTCTCTCACTCACTCACTCACTCACACTCTCTCTCCCACTCACTCACTCACTCACTCACTCTCTCACTCACTCACTCACTCACTCAATCACTCAATCACTCTCTCACTCACTCACTCACTCACTCACTCTCTCACCCACTCACTCACTCACTCTCTCTCACTCTTACCTCACAACACCATGTTACTTTATTCACTCTAAAAAATATAGAAAATTAATAAGTAGGAACAAAAGTAGATTTAGAAGATAACAGTCTAGATAGGTGACATCTTCAACTCGACAAATTAAAACGAATTATTAGATAAATAACTTTTTTGAAATCACAAGACCGTTTATCTACTTAACTGGATGAAGTGACGAGTGTTTATCAGTTTATTTTGAATCTGTCAGTGTTGAAAATGCGAACGTGTGTACTCTATAATACCTATACAGTACTCCATACTCCGCAGACTGTACGTATATTATCTATATAATTGAACTTCCACACCTGGCATTTACATTAAAAGGAAACATTACACAACTATCTGTATATGTTCTAGAAACGTCATTGTGCGACCAATTTCTATAGAAATTAACTCTTTGATGTACATCTTTGAAATTTTAATAGATACACGTATTAAAGAGTTCCGTCTCTATAACCTATCTTGGTAATGTAAAATTAATATGGGCAAATTTGTCGTCACTATGATAAATAACATTCACATCGACAGAGGATAATATGGGCACTATTAATGCCTTTTTCTGGGATACAAAACATCGCTTACAGACTTTCCACTCAACCGCGAATTCAGCTCTGCTAAACCAAGCATGGCTCAACACCTTTCATAAATGTTACCAAATAATATTAATATTTTCCCAGGACCTGAAAAACACCCAATTTCATAGGAGATGATGTTCTTGGTGTAAGTTTATTATCTTATGTTACTAGAGGAACACCAATGGGGGGTGATATTGCAAGATGAGATATTTATAGGTGTACGACAGGGACCATACTTGATCGCCGCCTGCTGACACCCCCTGTTTTCGGCTGATTAACGTGACACGAAAAGAGGGGATGATTCGGGACCCTTGGGTCGTGTATGATTAAAAAGGAAATAAATGCGACAATTACAATTCAGTTTTACGACAGTATTTATTTGAAACCCAAGTCGTGAGAAGCGCGCTTCTGGCATAACCAAGATGGCGCGCTACCTGCGAGAGGTTTAAACGGTTTCATTTATAGGTTTCCACAGCTTTTTTTGTTGGGATTTACATCTATGATCACTGTTAACAACCCACATAATACAACAAACTTAATTGGTTAGTAACGTTATATGCTTGGAGAGAGAAAAACGTCGAAAATAAGACATGAAGTAATTACGAACGGAGGATAAGTAAATACATGCCCTGGTTGGATGTCGAAGAACTTATTATTTTCAGAATATTCAGAATAATATTCTATAATATTATATTAATTTTTTGTTGTTTTAATTCGTGTTATTGTCATGACATTGACACTCATATATGAAGATATACGTAGAACAATGGAAGATGTTCATATATTTCAAACAAGAGTCACGTATTACTGAAGAAAGAAACAACGTATTTACGTCTTAAATAAGAGTAATTAAATCGTCCAACAGCATTAATCTAATTTGGTAAATTATTAAAGTTATAACATCATATAGAAGCTACCATAATTACGACCAGGTCAAGCAAGAAACAAACACAAGTCAAAGAACAGTCGCACAATAACTATATGCGCCGAGGCCCAACAGGTTTTAAATTCCAAACATGTACAACCAATGAAGTCAGCTTATTTAATTATAAAAGCACTGGAACTAGAAGGACCATTTTAATCATGCATTATATATGATTAATTCACAATCAGAAACATGTTACGGTTTCAACGCACTGTGATGATGAAGCGAAAATGATGACAAACACTAGCATGCGAGATGGACTACGGATTTCCTAAATCGCGATCGCTAAAACTTTCTCTTCTTTAATCATTCCGTGGAACTAATTTACATTCTATCTGAATTTGTAATCACAACAGCTAGCAGTCATTACGGTTCCATTTAATAGCGTTATAACAAAATATTTATTGAATACTTTTATCTATTTTACTCGATGGAATTCTCATTAATCAAACTGGAGACTGGCGAATCGAAGTGTCCCCTTCTGATTGGGTGTCCTTCGTTTCCGCTAAGCTAACCCTTCCGCGTCTTTTTTATCAATGACCCCGAGGCCTCGACTTGCTCGTTTGGCCATTAACCTGCCTCGTTTTCGGATTTTTTTTCTATGCAGAAAATTGATTTACGAAGACCGCTAATAAAAAAAATGGGGACCAACGCGAGTGGTAATTTGATATGGGGTAGGCACTGTGATTGGACGAAGATATAAGGCAAGTCGAGGAAGAGGACTATGGATAATCCTTACTCGGATGCCAAGCCATTTTGATAATACGTTGACTGCACGTAATAGATAGGTCTACGCATGTCTCGTTTCTGCGAGATGAAAATATCGATGATAAAATCTCAAGAACCGTCACACCAAAATTACAGGGAATTACATACTAGTATATAAACTGAACGACAGGTTTCCGAATTATTCCCCCATTACATCCCATTTTTTAAATACACTTCCTGAAGCAGTACTATTAATTTTAATTACTACGTTTATTTAAGTATTTTACAAATATGTATGCGTATGCATATTTATTATTAAATATTGTACACTTGTTTCTTTTAAATAATATTGTTATTTCAAATGATATGTAAATATCTGAGTATCGTATCTGCCATACTCTTCAACATAATTATTAATAGTAAATAACATTCATATTTTATATTATTATTTGTTACTGTTACTAACAATAAATATGGTATAACAACAAAATACCATTCTTAATTTATATTATTATTTGTTCTAAATCTAAGCATTGGTATTCATTTATATCATATACCCTTTCTTAGTAGATATAACATTGAGAGACAATGAGAGAGAGAGGGGGAGGAGGAGGAGAGAGAGAGGGAGAGAGAGAGATAGATAGATAGAGAGAGAGAGCAGAGAGGAAATAAGAGAAACAGCAGAACTAACAGATTAGAGTAATATCTTGCAGTATCAACCATGGTGCCACGAATAAGCAGAAAGTCAGAACCTCTTGGATATATGTATTATACTAAGAACAAGAGTCATTACCAGGTTCGAACACGGAATTAAAGGGTACGGATAGTCTGCCTTCTATTTTATTTGGTGCCTTTGCGTGAGGGCAATCAGCATTATTATCATCGCATTGTTTGAGGAACGCACTTACATTTCAGCCGGGCCAGCTTCCTGTTAATTGCAATGCGAAAATGCATGTTTAATGAATGAACGTGTTCTGACAAATTTTACGATTCCCTTTTATGAGGCTCGTTTCTCACGACTTCAAAGTCTCTGGTTGTGAAGGATAGATGTTTGGACACACGTGAACAGACTTCAAACAAACATCCATGCCGACAAGACAGATCGATATCCAGCAGTCGCAATCAAGATTATGTAATAATTGATGTATATTAATGTAGACAATTTTTGTACTGATCAAAACAAACAGTTAATACATGTATGTATTGAGACGATAACATTATCAAAAACTGTGATATTCTTTAGATTTCTGAATAAATTATATATATATTGTTTTATGAAGTATTGAAGGTTTGATATCGTGAGAGAAAATAACACTTAAATATATCTGATGTCTGTCAACGCTCCATTTATGCATATAAACGGTACGAGGTTAACATAGAATATAATAATGCTAATTTATACATTGCGAAATTGACGATCAAATAATTGTTCGACGATTTATAAATACGAAAAATAATATGACATAATTAGCTTGATATGTACCCTCGACATTTGTATAGTCTTGCACGAGTTCTGCGTGTTACCAACCACCTTTATGCTGTGCAGCCCGTTGCACAGAACAGTTGTAGCTACAGTTGATTGTAAGTAAGATTTTAGGAACCCGCTATAAATGTAAGTCTGGTTGCATGAACCACTTTTATCGCTACGATAGTTTTAGCTAACCATATTCTCAAGAATTGTAGCGATAAAAGTGTTTTATGCAATAGATTTACACATGTAGCTGGTTCCGAAATTTGGACTTATAATCAACTGTAGCTAGACTATACAAATGTCGAGGGTGAGTGAGTGAGTGAGTGAGTGGGTGAATTACTGTTTTACGTCACAGCGGGAATCTTTCACCCATACATGACGATGAATTAATTAACTAT
>JAUTBT010073032.1:0-13521 GCA_032361225.1 Lepetodrilus schrolli
TATAATATACAAAGGAGTATATCAGCTGTGTTGCAGAGTACTTAATATACCACATTATGCCAACCTGTGACTTTTAATAATAAAAATGAGACATTTATATATGTGTTCTCGTATTTTTATAGTTTGTCTGCATCTCATACCTATATCATTTCAGGGCTTGGTAAAAAAGCATCCCGACATCCGATTGGAGCAGTTGATAAACCTCATACTATGTCGCGGTGACATGAACAAATCAGAAGCAAGACAGGTAAGTCACTACATACAAATGTACATGGTGATGTGTATGTGGAACGGGTGGACATCACTGATATATGTTTGATTTAGAATTATTATAAATTCTGGAAACCATGATTTTTTTTGGGTTATTTTTGTAAACTTTTATGCAAAATCAGAAAAGTAAATAAGATAACAATACAGTAAATTATAATCATAAACTACTATTAGTAAAGTCTCCACGTCTCTAAGGGGAAGTCTATAAATATACTAAGCGACAAATGAAACGCGAAGGGCGCATATCATCATAGGCTATGCTCACTTTCAAACAGATATTTCTCAGGCGATATTTCGGTTCATAAATAATTAATATGAATATGAATATGAATACGTCAATAGATGAAGTTTATTATTTCAATTAACAATCATGGTTTTCTGGTCAGGATTAATTACAATTCGTTAATGAATGGATAGGTAAAGTTAGTAACGTGTTTGGTCACCATTGATTTCGATCACTGTGGTACATTGTCATTCTAATACACTAAAACAGGTTCCATATGAAGGCTGTAGGGATAGTGTCATTGCATAAATGACGGCATCACGAGGTTCCTGCAACGTTAATGGCAGCACATGACGTTGATGTATCCTAAGTTCAATTTTGTCTAAATGCTGCTCAATTGGATTTAAATGAGGACTAAACGTATACAAATCGATTGTATTGATGTCATTCCGTGGCGAGAAATACTGTGTAAATTGCGCAGTATGAGTCCTCGAGTTATCTTGCTGGAATACCGACTGACGTTGACCCTCCAAGAATGGGACATCTACAGACTACATGACTTCATTGATGTAGGGCCTCTATGTGGGGCATCTACCACGAAATGTACCATTGTTTCCAAGATTACAGGAAGGACACTATGTCCAGAACAGATGGCACTCCACAAACTGTCTGAGAAACCACCATAGTGAGCACGGTTGAAATCACAATCATATCTGAATCGTTTTCTGTGAGGTACCAATATACGGTACAGTCTCTACCACCAGCCATATGTATACAAAATCTGTTTTTTATCCGCAAAGACGATGTTCTGCTGATGAGCCTGGGTTAAATAACGTTGAAAAAGACGGTGACATATTAATAATAGTGGGCCAACGTAACATTTTACGTTAGCTATGCAAAAGTGCATATCTCAAGAAGCGCCGCACTGTACATGTATCCTCGAATATTGGCTTATTATGCACCCCAATGGTGATCTGTGCTGCTGACATGCTGATAAGAAATGCTTACGTATATGTGCAGTTAAAGTGTACATATCAGGTCTGTCCGGGCCTACCCTCTGTCATCGTGTACGTGGTCAATATGTGATGACGTTTTCTTGCTGGTGACGCCAAAGCAGTCTGTTAATGATAGACCCATGTACCCCAAGGTGCTATGCAACGCTTGGGACGTTCCAGTCTGCTTCAATGCATCCCTATGTTCTAATCCTAATCTGTACTTATACCCGTCATTTTAATAAATCTTGTTAATTAGCAGTTACAACAAAAATTTGAACTGTTATATCCTATGTCATCACGGGGCTTCAAGAAAAAACACAATTGGTAATTGTCCGAAAAGTAGGCAATGCACCAAACACTTACAAATGTTGTTTTTTAAAGTGATTTCAAATACGTAGACAAAAGAATGTTAAAATGTTGTGTAAGTGTGAATTTAATTTAACAGAAACGTAAAACAAGGATAATTATTTATCAATGTATATCAAACAATATAAATTTTACTTGGGTAAATATGTACATGATATATATGAATTATTTCGCGTTTCTTTTGTCGCTAAGTATATATAGACTTCCCCTTAGGGACTTGTAGACAGTATTAATAGTGATAAGCCAATTAACCGGTATTTCAAGGGGCACAAAGAGAATGATGTTGTAGGGTGGTTTTTATCGAGATGGGGAACGGACATTTGAATTTCCTGTTTCATTGTCTGCAGATTGCTTATATCCATAGTTACATCCCTATGCATATCCTGTATGACAAACAAACCATTTATTACTAATATTCTTCCTTGTTATGTCTCGCAATATTTTTATTTTAATTTCATGTTTCCAAATGAATCCATAATTTATGAAGATCTCTTTTTGTATATATTTTTTTTAATTCTGGTTAATATGTGTCCATATTTTCATTACCATATTTACAGATGGCCATCAAAACAAATAATATATTATTCAGTCATCAAATAAATAATTTATTATTCATGAATAACATAATCATTTATTTACATATTTGAATAAAGTGCTTCTGTCATATTTAATGGGTTAAAATAATCAGCTTGAAACCATGTGAAAAGTGAATGGATAATTGTTTACGCAAGAATCCACTGCTTGTTGGTTTGTCAACAGAATCAGCAAGACACTGGCTTTCCGCAGATATTTTTTCGTGGCAAGAGGAAATCCCAAGTCTAGTCACCACTTCTCTCTGTGCATATATAAAACAATAATGTTTAAATGTGTGTTTGTTTGCCTTATTTGCAGATAGCCATCGACACACTCGGAGAAGATGACTTGAAGCCTAAGTCTAAAGGAATTTTTTCCGAGCTCGCCATGTCTTGATCTTCATGGAGTTTACTGTGTTCTCTGCCAAATTGAATTATCGGATATTACTGCTCTTTCAGCTTTGTCTTTTATCAAGTAAACATATACTGCAATGTTTTAACTAATAGAACAATGCTAAATTAACAATGGTATGGAGAGGGTATGCAATTGTGTTCAATATTTGACAATACAGTTTGAGTATTTATTTCAAAATGAGGTAATATTCTAGTGAAGGAGACACTGATGATGTCTTTCAGCATTGTTAGTTTGGATGACCTTTTTTTTCAATTCTAATATTATGTATTGATTATACGCAATGGACATTTGTGAACATCCGTTATAAATATTTATGTTTTTCTTTTTGGGAGTGTGGTATTTGTGTATTTGTTCTTCATTTAAATAAAAGAAAAGTTGTGAAATTCTTCCTGAAACCAACATAACAGGAAATCATCATGCAAGGAGTGCATGAAGAGAAACACGTAGTCAATAATTGTGCAGTCACACAGTATAGTGCTATTATGTGTTGATGTATATAATTATACCCCTCTTCTGGTCTCATTGCCATGGTTTGTTTTGTTCCGATATACCTACTGAGAAAGTGGTGGTATATCAGAAATAAACCTACACTTTCCTGAGAAAGTGGTGGTATATCAGAAATAAACGTACACTTTCCTGAGAAAGTGGTGGTATATCAGAAATACACCTACACTTTTCGTTGACTGTGTTGTAGTTTATTTCATGTATCCTGAAATTCATGAAATAACAAGTGCCGGAACCTGGGATCGAACCAGTCAAAAGAGGTCTTGATGCAAGTGTCAGTAACACACCAAATACATGACTAAAGATAAGAGTTTGTTTATCTGGTAATGACTAAGACAAGAAAATCATGTGGCTTCCAACCACTGTATTCTTCATTCTATTATATCCACACTATTTAATCCTATTCAGTTTCATTATTCCATTTATTCAGTCATATATTCACTTTTAATCAAATTTGTTTTGGCATGATTCATGCTGCATTTGATTTTAGCCCATTCATATTGTATAGTTAATTAATTCATCGTCATGTAAAACAGTAACTCACTCACTCACTCGCAGGTTTACTGCAACATTCAGCGCTTCGGATTTTTCGAGTTTCATCCTGCCCTAAACTGACAAGTCGTGATATAAGTGAAAGAATCTTGAAAGCGACGTAAAACCCAAATCAAAACAAACAAAAAAAGTTATAAAAATTGGACTCGAACTCACCTAAACCCGACCCGAACTCGGGTCTTCGAGTACCAGTGTTGTACACTGTTATATAACATGTTATACACTATGTTATACAATATGTTATACAACATGTTATAACAGGCACATGTACGTCGTCCCTTTGGGTAACTATGTACAGTGCATGTCATTACAAAGGATTAAAAGTAGGGTGCGTGGTAAAGCGCACCGGTCGGGCAAAGCAAACCACTTCATTTGTTCACAAATGATCTTTAGGTGGCACTGCTGGAACAATCCAATCATTATGAGCAGTGGCATTGTCCACTATCCTATCCCACGTTACCGCCACGGAAGCATACTAACTAGACGTGAGAGCTTTGAAAATCTTAAATGATTATTATCCATGTATGTTTTGTCTGCGTTACAGTAGCCTTTCAGACATGAATGCACAGGGAATGTTGAAATTGATCATATCCAATAATTAGCAGTTCTATTACATATATTTAGGTGGGTTTCAATGCGAGACAGACTTTTCCATTTTTCGAATTATATTATACATTATACAATTTGAAAACAACTAGTGCAATTTGTGAATACTAGTACCTCTATATTCGACTTTACTCGCGCAAAATGGCGACCAATAAGCTTTAGTTGCCATGGCAACTGGGAAACTACCTGGTCGATTGGGTTGTTAATCTTTCAGTAATGTTGTACGTGCTTGTCTCTCCAGTTACCTCCCCGTCATACTTCATTGGCACAGCACAATTGTCATATGAATTGTTAACCAGCGTCAGGAAACGTAACATATACATGTAGGCCTGCCTATAGGCCCCTATACTATAGTATATGGTTCTGAGAAAACGTATAGATACTGAGATCATTAATTACTATCGAACGAACGTACAACTGCAGCCATTGGCTTCAATGTTTCATAGATGACCTAACCTTTATTGTGCATGCTGGACATCTACTTCCATAGCATTAATGTAATTAGGACATTTTGTTTCAGGTGGTATGGGTTATTTAATTGTGTCATGTCAGATCTGTAAGCCATTTTTTTCCATTTAATATCTACCATCGCATTGTAAAATTAATAGTGTATGGTATAAGTCTAGTAAAGCAAGAGTGATATAATGCATTCATATATAGCCTACATGTAGACCTATATATATACACTCAAAAATATATAGTTTCTGAAATTATCGATGCTAATTTGAGATTTGATACAGTAATTAATAGGCTATATGAAAAGAAAGATAATTGTAGCTCATTTATTATTACCACTAGTAGTAGTAATAGTAGTAGCAGTAGTAGTAATAGTAGTAGCAGTAGTAGTAGTTGTTGTTATTACTATTATTATTATTATTATTGTTATTATTATGTATTCTAATCTACGTAGATCATCGGTTCATAGGTTGCACTGACATCCGGGTACGAGTATTAGAACTGTTGTAGGTCGAAGATAGGGGACATGTTTGCTCCAGTAGTTCTTATCAATACACGTTCAATTGCAGTCTGCGTCAGATTGTAACTAAATATCTCCAAATATGACGCAGTGTGAGATCAGATTGTAAATATATATCAGATATTAAATTGTCGCTACCATGAGCTATTGTTTCGGTTGACCATAATTCCAATATCTGCGTTAATGCACTGCCGAAATATCAAATTTCTTCATAATGTATTCACATGATTGTAATAGAGATAGGAATACTAGTATTGTACACGATTGTCTGAGCCGGTTAGATTTTATTGTTCGACACAGGTATAACTTCCCGGTGTAACCGGATGTTGGAAAAGTACGAGAGCACTAAAGACAATGATATCTACATTTTCCTGCGATTTCTATGACTCGTGGAAAGGGTTATATCTCCACCTAATAACATGCAAGTTTCGACTGAAACAAACATGTTTAAGCAAGCTATAACTATAACTACTTGCTCGGAATACATCTTTTGCTTGGTTTGATGATTGTATTATATTCATTCGTGGTATCCTTTTCCTGATTTTGCTGAATACATATAATATTACTTTAGCTTTATAACTCTATACGTACAAGAGTGACCCTACGACTTACCAACAACGTTCGGTGTCGTCCTGCTTACTATATAGCTGACAGACCGACACAGATCGTATATTTACGTCTTACCTCGTGTATATACATATATATATATATATATATATATATATATATATATATATATAAACACACACACACACACACACACACACACACACATACATACATACAATGTTTGTGACTTAAAAAGTACCGCAAATTTCGCGATGTTGTCTAGCTTGATAAAATGCACCGATATGAGTGAGCCAATGATTATAGGTCCTACAACAACAACCCACGAAGTTAATCCTGTTTCCTGACACAGTCGTTTTTATAACAGGGTACGGATGCTCGCTTTATGATGTTGAGTATCCTGTCTGTGATAATAACCCTTTGAACATGCAATGTTGTGCCATCTGAACAGATCTTGCATGTAGCAAGAGATGCACACACACACAAACACCTATATATTGATTAATACATGAAACAAAGAAGACAACGTCGTCTGGGCATCTCGTGTCCTATGCTTTAAACTACGTCCTAGCATGAATTGTTATACGATATGATGCGTGGTAGTAATTTCCCAGTCACTATAACTGAAGTGTATGTCAATATATCTACAAAATATACGTATGGGTTTTTACGAATGTAAACACAACCGTGAACGTATTGACGATAAAGTTAGAACGCACTAATTTTGTGTTGCAGTTTAATATATATCATTATTCTTTAAAAACATACGACATATTAAGTTGTCGTTTTGGACCGAATTGGAGTTTAAAATGCAAAGTATATGCACTTAGCATACATATAATCGCTTTTGTACCTCCAAATATATTATCACCGCTGTAGGATAGGTAAAATTCTATTGCAGTTGACATTTCCGATAAAACCCGAATAATGTACTGTAATATCTCAATTTCTTATAGTCTAATAAATTAAGGGAGATAACTCTAATCATTGAACTCGGTCGACCACTGGTACCATTATAGCTACGTAACATATATATTTTTTTTAATAATAAAATATGAAAGTGTTGAAAACCAGTGGGATATGCGGGAATTGTAGCTGGTTATCCAATATTATAATATACTTGAATTGTGTAGACACATCAAATGTACATACTTGAATGAAATATGTAAACAAACCAGTGATTGTATGCCTCTACTACATAATTATCTGGAATTGGTTTCTTAATTTTGACCAGAATCTTTCTTCATTTTCTTCATGTTATATGTTGTCGCGAGCGTCGTGTTCATATATGTAGGCTATATGCTTCGTTATATACCTTTTTCTTTTAGCTATAAAAGTCTCTACCATCCCAACGTCTTCCAGGAGCATTCCAAACGGCCTGGATGACCCCACCCTTCGCCCAATAGCTAATTGAAGTAGTATTAGTCAACGAATATACTGAGGGTCAGGGTAACCCTTTGAGAAAGACAATAGACCAATAGCCGCAACGTTCTCCAAGCCTCTGAGACAATGGCTCCAAAGTCACATGGTTCGCGATCGTGTCTTCCTTCGAGACTATGTCACTTTACATGCATGCTCATGTATATATTAACTTGAATTACTAGAATATAGTATGTGACGTCATGGATGTTAATTATGTAAATTATGTTGTAATGTTACCTATTGTATTCTAAACGTAATTGATCGCGGGTTTTTGCCACACTTGAGTTTTAAAATGAAGCATTTAATTTGTCACACGCTCGGAAATCAGATGAAACGTTTGATGTTAGAATAACAGGCAATGTATTGTAAGCCCTAATGTGCACGGTGTTACCAACACAACGGGTAAACAAGTCAACAGAGTGTGGCAGTGGGTTTGTGTGACTTTGTGATCTATTGATCACAGATCTGCCTACTGGGTTGTGTACACTAGTTATGTGCAGTTTATGTTGCGCAATACAAAGGAAATCGTGGCAATGGGAAATTGCCTCTTTTTACCTTGTTTTCCTAGTCCATAGCTTTTTAGTTATGTTTAAGCATACCATTATTCAGTTATTGGACCTCCTTAAGAAATAACTATGGTATTTAATACTATTTATGCACATTTTCCAGAAACCATAGTCCTAATAGAAGAAGAAGAAATAGCACGAGTATGATCCTTTTAAATCCACCGTGTGTGTGTGTGTGTGTGTGTGTGTGTGTGTGTGTGTGTGTGTGTGTGTTAGTGTGTGGAAAAATGATCGTGTTATGAGTAGAGAATCCCTGATCACGAACTGGCATAACTGTACTATATAGTTCCTGGTGTGTTTGGTGTAATAATGGAGAGTGTTATCATACTAGTACCTAGTAAACTTATAATGCATTTTAAATACACGATCAAAGAAATAGTTCTAGAAAATGATTTGTATGACACATGGAAAGGGTTGTATCTACACGTAATAACATGCAAGTCACGTACAAGAGTGACCCTACAGCTTACCAACAACGTACGGTGTCCTACTTACTATATAGCTGACAGACAGACAGACATATTATTTATTTACGTCTCACCTCGTGTATATATATATATATATATATATATATAAACATAAACAGAATATAATAGATAAAGAAATCCAAAATAATAATAGCCATTCGTGATATGTTAAAATGATTAATTAAATATTTTCATGTTTGGAAATCTGTTCACTGTCAGATATGATGAAATCCAATACTCATGTTAGCAATAATGCCAGTTGCCCTTAGTATTCCACATGCTACCACAGCCAGTACAACGTACGATAATTGTCACTGTACATGCATGTCCTTGGCAAAGTCCAAAAATGTAAATTAAAATCATAAAGAAAAAACAACGAACGAAATGTTTCCAAATTACATGTACATGACCAGTGTATTAGCCTATTCGCTAACATAAGCATTTTTTTTTTCAATATACAAAACAGTTGTATCATAAATATTAGAACATAAAATAGTATATATTACGGAGAAGCACTCGATAGCTTACAAACACGAGAAATAGTTAATTGCACATAATTGATACAGTTTATGTGTAAATTAACAAATGCGTATTAATACAACAGAAGTTTACCTAAATGCTTTCAGATACAGAGTTTAGTGACCTGGTCAAACCTCGCACGTTCACAGAGGCATATGGATAATATCAAATATGCTAATGATTTCGTGACGCGGAAACCCAAACAGCAACAATGAAATTTATATAGAGGAAATGTTAAAAACACTACTGGTGATGGTACATGGTGGTATATGGTGTATATAACTAGAATCTACTGGAATTTAGGTCCGTTTTCACGAAAACAGAAAGCAAACTCGGCTCTGACGCACGTGTAATTTGTGAATTGAAAAAAAAAACGTGCTTTATTTCAATGAACAGGATTATAGTAATTGATTTATTTTTGTTTATGACTTCTGTATTTTATGACAACTTCATCGACCGAATAGGACATGTACAAAGCCCAAATTTGTGATTGGAATATGTCCGATGTGTTAATTTTAAAAGATGGTGACGTTGGAGAATTTCATCTTTCTGACGTATAGCGGTAAGATTTCATTGTACGTGCACCAGATTTGTTCAATGGGCGTAGGATATGACGTAGGATAGGACATAGGATATGACGTAGGATATGGCAGCCCACATCATGACACTACCCCACCAAATCTTTCAGCTTCAACAACGTAATTTCGGACGAAACGTTCATTTCTACACCTGTATACACGCGTTCTTCCATCTTTTCTGTACAACAGAAAACGTGATTGGTCACTGAACCAAACCCGTCGTCATTTTATTAGATTTCAATTTTGAAAGTTGACACACCGTCGAACACGTAAATGTCGACGCTGACGTCTAAAGATGGGACAGAATACGGCCATTTTTAGTCGTATTCCGTACTGATGAAGGCGGTTGAGTATTGTCAAAATAACTGATAATTTAAAAAACGATTTCACCTATGCGTTTCTTTTTTGGTAGAGTATATGTGTATGCATGATTTAATAGTCAGTAGCCGTAATTACTGATGAAAATCTCACCATGTCGAATTCTATAGTACGTCGATCCGAGTTATTCCCATACAAATCAATTGAATCATCCCACGTCATTTCCGCTCTTCTCCAATAATCGTTGGAGATGACGCGAACAAGTTCTGATTGCATACAAAGTTGACATAATTATTCAACACACGCACACGCACACGCACACGCACACGCACATGCACACACACACACACACACACACACACACACACACACACACACACACACAATATGGTTGGCTGTTATCATTTACAATAATGCTAACAGACAATCGTATACTGGTATATTGATCATGTTGGTAAGCGGATATATTACAGGTATTGGCATATATTACTTATTCATACTAGTATATATTATCATAGGAATGGAAATACCCGCAACACATGGTATACGTGGTAAAATATGTTCATACATTATTCAACGTATAATATCGACCGACCTATAGTAGGACCCAAGTACGACGTACATTGTGGGTACAGTTAAATAATATACAAAATGTATACAAAATGTTCATGTATACGTATGCAAAATAACAGCTCCGAGTTAAGTTGTTATAGTGGTGCTTAGGTTTTGTGTTACTGTAATAGTAAACCACTGTTGTACCTTCCTTAAAATTCCTGCTTATAATGAATAATTGTATAGTGACTTTATTCATTTTTTCATGTCGTTCACGTGTCTTGTGATCGGATATTGGGACACATTCCATTTTAAATTAAATGTATGGTCACGGATCGCAGATCTTGGTTGAGGGACACTGTCGAGGTTGCTTTAAAGGTGTCGAGTGATCAAATATTAAGAGAAAGTGTTGATATACGATGGCGGACACGTGTCGTACACAAGCAATTGTGATTGTACACACGTCAACGTTAATAACATGCTTTTATCTTGATTTTGCTGTTAAAAACTTCTCCTTTCTGAACAAAATTAGATCAAGATCATAAGTATAGTCATGTGATATTTAATCAAATCTAATGTCCTCAACGAAACTAATTTAATTATTTAACTATTTATAATAGTATTTTAGCAAGTGTTTCTATTGTCAGCGTCTAGGGTTTTTTAAGAAAGTGAAGGGGGTTACACCATATCATCAATGCACGCGTGCTTGCAGGCCTAACACCCCCCCCCCCCCCCATCCCCACCCCGACCAGTCACTGAAAGAATGGCTTTGTTATCGTCCGAGTATTATCAGTATATGAACACCGGTTCTTTCCCCGCATTGTACAGTTATATACCGACATCTGCTTGTAGTCGAAGACGGCATTTCTGATGGACTTTTGTGAACGCCAGGTAAACTGTCACAGGTAATCGACGCCGGTGTGTGAACCATCGCGTATGCAGCCTCATCGAACAAATGCAATACAAAACACGACCACCTACCTTCCATTAGATACATCCAAGCCATGGGGACGAGTACTCAATGAGGTTCAATAACGCTAGACATCAGTCTGAAATTGAGATCACGTGACCTCCTTTCTTGCAGTGATTGGTGTAAAATCACAGGACCTCGTTTCAGGTAACGATAAACACCCCTAATTCACCGCAAAAGCAAGTAAAAAAATGTGACGTACAATACACTAACTCTCAGATTGTAGACGTTGCTTCATTCTGGTGCATTACATACAATTAATGTTGATACTATAGTATAAAGGAAGTCGACACGTGCTGTTTGTTATAACGTGGCTGTAGTATAGTGACATACATGTACAAGTATGCCCCAATACAATGGTGTCTGTCCGTTAATAATTGATTTATTGATCATGAGTCAGGGATTGTAGTTATGCGTTAGTGGAAAGCATGTATTGATATGCTGATCTAAGTTAATAGATGCTAAGAGTACACCTGTGGTCATCCACGACAAGGGGATTGTCTGAATAGGATCGATTCTAAAATCTCGCCTACGACTAATTAGTTGGGGTTTCTTTGTTGTTGTGAACAACGCGATGTTAGTTAATGATAACTAAATATGAGCAGACCGAACTTTATTTCAGTCAGACTGTTAACTACAGCATATGAGGTACAGAATTAATAGGTTGTATATACAATAGGCGGAAGGGTTTCTATTTTATATTAGTTTATATTAGCAAAGTATGCTCTCTCTCTCTCTCTCTCTCTCTCTCTCTCTCTCTCTCCCCTCCTCCCTCTCTCCCTCCCTTCTCTACCTACTATACACAACTAACTTAATTAAAGCTCGTGGTACTTGAAAAAGGTTCTTAACACTAAACATCGGCGCAAACCATATTTAAATTCAATACCAGGTACAGTATACTTGTCTATCCCCGGTTAGTCTGCTATAAAGACCACCGCAAGGTACGTTAAACCCAACCTCGCGCAATACTAGTAATTGTATACTCTCTTTGTCAAGGCTATGTGTAACGTATTTCTTGTATATATTTTTTATATTAATTTTTCTTTTGCTCGTAACGTTGTATAGTGAGTGCACACTACATTGTACATTGAAACGTGACGTCCAGTAGTTGGTTCAAATATTAAAATTGACGAAGTAGTCTTAGGAAAGTCCGCAAAGCTGAGTTATATGTTATCCTTATTCTTGGATATGACCGTGAAGACGCTATTGTGACAGTGTGATATTTGTACAATATTCTTAATAATGTCGTCCAAATTAGACGAATCAAGTGTATTGTTCTATAAAATATTGGCGGCACACCCATCATTAGCAACTTTAGCTTTGCCACATCTCAATTAAGCTAATGATAATCCAATTCACTGTATAATTATGTCAATGGGATTATCTCTATAATTAGTACGATGTATCTAATTGTAATTCGTTATGTATTCAATCGTGCATTGACAGACTTTTAGTCTGCAGTAGTTTTACTTTCCAAGTATGCCTAAATGTAGGATATAGATGATATCTAAAGACCCTCGGTTAATAATCTCTATATATTTCTATTATGTTTTCTTTTATTATAATGAAGGTTGAATAATGACTTCCTGTTAGTAGAGCTATTGGGTAGTTCTATCACATTGTTAGTTTTATGACGAAAAACTACTTTTATTTGAGCCACATGATTTTATAACTATTCCTAATGGATTATTTCTATTACATTGTTAGTTTTATCCAATCTAATTAAAATCAGATCTCGTTTCGCTCCTTAAACATTTTGACTTTCTTTTCCGAACTTTGTGAGTGTCCAGATATCTGAGCGTCAGTTTCGTATCTGATTTTAATGAGAATGAGTTATATCGGCACACTAGCTAGTTCTAGTGATTCCACCTTTAGAAGCAGTAGGTTGGTGTCTCGTGAATGTTTTAAAATGTTCACTGTATTCACTCGTACAACCATTCCAATCCTCTTCGACATAAAGTATTATTAGTTACCATGCTCCCCATTATTCACCGGTATTTATACTCACGGTTCAAAGGATGGCGTCAGTGTAACAGCTGCCGCCATCGTAAACAATCAATCTCTTACTTGTCGACTCCCAGAT
>JAUTBT010073043.1:0-13517 GCA_032361225.1 Lepetodrilus schrolli
GTGGGATCATTTAATCATCGGCTGATCATGGTCAATTGTGTGTGTAAGCTGTAAAGTCGGCAATGCATTGAAATGGTATTTGTAACATTATGATGTCACTTCCTTTTCGAGTAATAACTGGGAATCTACCACTTCAAGGAAAATCCTGAATGACGTTAAAAATAAAATCGTGAACATTTTGAGCCGCGAATAATACCTGTTTTACGGTAACCAACTTCATATGTTTGCTACAGTGTGTTAGTGTATGGAATCGGCATCACTAGCATTGTTCTAACTTTGGAAGGGTCTGCTATACCGTACAGATTTTATCCTTTGAATAAAAACTTCATGGTAATCAGAAACAATTAAATTGTAACTTGTAAAATACCAGATAACAAAAATAAAATTTATAAACAATATTTTGGAAGAGTATAGTTTTCACTTTGGTTTTAAAGGATTGTATAGTTTGGCAGGTTATGATATTGAGTGGAAGATTGTGTGTCATTTTCATTGTCTAAATGATGTGCTTGTTCTCTGGTACCAACAGATCAAGATGTCTACCCTGCAGTATATGGACTGTCTGGTACTGGTGATATTCCTTGGATCTGTTCTCCCAATCACAGGTACTACGCAATCGCAATTCTCACCCCCAGGGGGAGCACACTCAGTTCTAACGAATGCTCTCGCTACCAAACATTTTATGTCGTAAATTATTTTGTAGATGTTTCATTTGTGCTGATTACACAATAATGGATGAACATTCATTAAGTTGCCCCCATATGCTACTTATGTGTCATAATATCTCGGTATGGACCTTTACTGTTACCTATATCCTGGTTAAAAACTGTAGCTAAATATCGTGTAAATATGCTATCCTGGTAACAATTTGTGTATCCCGAATAACCAATTAAAACATTTAACATGTCAGATGGAGCCAATACAACCATTACTTGTGAGACCTCTGCGTGCATCGGACAACCGTTTGAGATCACTTGCAGCATCGCCGGAGCTCTGGAATCAGGAATAGCCTGGTCAGATCCTGACAACAGAAACGTTGTCACGTGCAACACCGCAGGAACCTGCATTCCTTTGCCCGGCTACGAACTTAAGACGAAGACGCCGTCGAAACAGGTGCTGCGTATAGCAAAATTATCGCAACGTGACACAGGGAAAATAGGCACATGGTCGTGTGCAGACGGACGTGGAGAAGTAGAGGCCATGTGCAGCCCGTCCGCTGTGGGTAGGTTGAGGCGTAGGCTGCTGTTTGTCAGTCTCTTTTGTTAGTATTCCATCGTTTTCATTTAGTTACTGGATGAAATGTTTGTATTTATTAAAAAATAACTAAAATATGAAATTAAATGAAAACCAGTGGGACCAGCTTTTTTCCCAATATACTTGTTTGGACAAATGAAATGTAAATACTTCTATGTAAAAATACATTTGAAATATGTCAACAAACCTGGATTGTATGCCTTTAAATGGATCAACCTAACAAGATTTCATTCAAATTATAGTTTTACAATTTTGATAACAAATTATCAGGTATTTATTAGCATCAAATTCTTGTCGTAAATAAACAGGAAGTTCCCATCAGCTCCACGATTTCTTTTAGTATTTTTTTTACTTGCCATTTCAGAGGCACCCGTACTTTCCGAGGTCATGGCCGCGTGTAGCAGGAACACGAAGGATAGTGGTTTCAATGTGGTGTGCACTGGAATTACCTCCCCTGGCTCACCGGCAGCCGCGTTTGCTCTGAAAGTAAGTGAATGTAGATGTTACTCTTCATCGTGGAGGTAACAAAATCTTCTCTATTGAATCATCTGATGGCTGGCTGGTCATATCACATGTATCACTACATGCATCTTTCTGTTCACATGCCCCTGTTTGTAGTATCTTTTCATTAAAAATTTTAATTAAAAATAATAATTGAGGTTTCAAGATTATTTCACTGGTATGAGGCAACATCGATAGCGCTGAATATTGCAGTAACCTGCAAGCACTGGCTGGTACGGACGGACCAAGAATGATAACTTGAAGCACATGTTCCATGATTTGAGCAATTATTCTGGATATTTGCATTATATGAATGTGTATAATAATAAATAATAATTGCCATGGTACCCAAATAGCCTACAGTAAAATAAACTCAATTTCATTTTAACTGGAGACTGTTAATGTTGTTTCAGTGGGATGGTGGGTCACAGGAGAACGTCACACAGAACACCACCATCCACCTGCTGCACGACCTTGCAGCGTCGGAGGTCACATGTTCAGTTGTCGGTCCATCCACCAGGTGTCTCAAAGATGCCGTGCCCTCCGGATCTGTCATATGCCCTGGCGGTGAGTGATGTGCGTGTATTGAGGAGCATTCTCAGCCTCCTGGGATGGATGTAGTTCCGTTTCAATTGAATCTCCTATTGTTATGCGTCTTTAACTTGTAATAGTATATTTCTGATTTCAGCAGCTACCCAGAGTCCCGCGGGTTTGATCATTGGCGTGGTGTTGGCCTTCCTTGTGCTGATTGTGCTGGCAGCAGATCTGTATCGCTGCAATGCTCGCGACGAAGGCTTCATCTACTTCCTGTCCGGAAAACTGTGTCGCAGAGGCCAGGCCGTATCAACAGATGAGTACGTACTGTCCACATGACTGGTACAAACTTGACTTGACCATTACAAACCAGACCTGACCTGTACAAACCAGACATGACCTGTACAAACCAGACATGACCTGTACAAACCAGACATGACCTGTACAAACCAGAAGTGTCCTGTACAAACCAGACCTGTACAAACCAGACGTGTCCTGTACAACCAGACCTGACCTGACCTGTACAAACCAGACTTGACCTGTACAAACCAGACCTGACCTATACAAACCAGACGTGTCCTGTACAAACCAGACCTAACTTGTACAAACCAGACCTAACCTATACAAACCATACCTGACCTGTACAAACTTGATGTGACCTGTACAAACCAGACCTGACCTGTCCTGTACAAACCAGACCTGTACAAACTTGACCTGACCTGTACAAACTAGACGTGACCTGTACAAACTAAAAGTAAGGTCGTGTTTAACCCTGTGTTAACCAAAAATAAGATCGTATTTAAATCTGTTTTTTTCCTCACCAAAAGTAAGGTAGTGTTTAACTCTGTTTTCACCACAAGTAAGGTCGTGTTTAACTACTTCTCTTTTAGATCTGAGCCAAAAGCTGCACCTGGAGAGACAGATCCGGAGAAAAAGTAAGCAGGAAGATGTGTGTTGTGTCAGCATAGGAACAGTGTTAGAAAATAATAAGGAGATATTTCTCCATAGGCCCAATGTTTATGGTGGTTAAAACTGTGGATTGCATTTGGTCCCACAGATAACTTTAACATGGCAGATTTTCAAATGACCCCAGGACCCCTTTTGAATTCTCACACTGCTGGAATATTTCTTTTGGGGTAACAGGATTTTTTTTGTTCTGGTAAAAGGAATAGTTGAATTTGGGTAACAGGAATAGTTGAGTTTTGGTAACATTTATATTCTTATACAGCAATATTTGTCAGCTGGTAACAGGAATATTTGTGCTCTAGTAGCACAGGATAGTTGCGTTCAAGCTGCACTACATATCACTACACTACAGTACTTTTCTACAAAGTAGTGGCTGTCAAAATCAGTAGTAAAAAGTAGTACTACATAGTACTATATATGCTGGCTGAAAGGCTTCCGTAGTGCTATGTAGTGAAAAGTATTGCAGCCTGAATGCACTCCAGGTAACAGGAATAATCGTGTTCTTGTAAATTAATATTTGGTTTCTCCTGGTAATTTTGTTGAGGATATTTTTTCTCCGTCTGTTTGCAGTGTTCCTGAGAAGAAACCATTGTTGGACGAGAATGCTGCTGACAAGTGAGTTGTCTCCCTTCACCATAATGAAACTGGGGGGGGGGGGGTGGGGGTCGTTGTGTCGTTAACTTTTTATTTCCAAATTGAGTCCATGTCTACAGGGTGGGGTCAACATGCTAGGACCTGAGTTCATGGGGATGCAGTGGCCGAGTATCGGCGCTGGCTTATGGGTCTTACTGTAGCGTTATCGTCCTACCACTGATTTCTCTGACATCCAAAAATCCATGTATTTGTCTCACTCTTGAAGCAAATGACCCCTGAAGGTTATTGGGTCTATGCAATTATCAATAGTAATAAGGACAATTATCAATAGTAATAAGGACAATTATCAATAGTAATAAGGACAATTTTCATTGTAATTTTGTTGTAATTTTGACTCCCTAAACTTGAAACTAATGAAAAGTGTACTGAAATGATGTCAACGAAACTGGATAGTAATGTAACCATTAAACAAGTGTGATTTTTCAGTGGCAAATTATATATGTTAGAAAAGATCTATTTAATTTTATGTCATGAATTAGTAGCAATCAGTACTGGGCATGTTGAGTTGCCACCAGCACACTGAAGGGTAATCCAATTGACTTGGAAGCCACTTTTCGCACATCATTATCACATTTCTGTTCTTTGTGAAAAACATTTCATTGTTGGTCCCATAGAGCAAGTGCCGCCGTTGAAGACGAGACGAAGCCAGACCAGGAAATCAAGATGGACGACAAAAAGGAAGTGACATCAGATGTCAACGAACTGGAACCAGAGGACAAAGACCCCGACGTGACGCCGATCGTTGAGTCGGACGACCGCGAGCCCCCCAGTGTCGAGGCACCTCCTATTAAACCGAGATCAAAGATTGGTGAAGTGAAAGAAGACAAAACAACCGAGGATAAATAGATGAAAATGTGGAATGAGATTGTGGGAAAACTTATTTACCATCGTTATCTTTGTTTTAATGCAAGTTCCTTGTTTTAAGATATACATTTATTAGTCTTTGGGCTTTTAATGAGTTTTAATTTTCAAATATGGCTAAATAGCACAATTTCTTTATGTTGATTCACATCAATATTAACAGGAAAATATTAATAGGAAAATAAATCTGCACATTAATTAATATATTCTATTATACCTAATATATTTACCACTGGCCCTGATCATGAAGCACATAGAATACCAGATCTGAAATCAATTGTGGTTTTCTTGGAAAAATTAGTCTTCTGAAGATCTTGTTCAATATGGCTGCCCTGGTTGCCATTGGAAATAAAAAATTAAAATTAAAATTTTCCATTGGTCCAGTTCTTTGATGTGACCTTAAGTTTGACATCACTGAATTTAGAGACAATCAGACTGCGCGGACATCACTGTGATGTATTTTATTACTGTGATGTATATTATTACTGTTGTATTTATTTTGTATTTTTATTTCTATTTTTTAAATAGTTTGGATTATTCCAATTCATGGCTGAATGTAAATCCCAGTGTAACTCTAAATTTACATGCTCCATTGAAAAAGTCACTATGCTTGTCACAATTTAGTTTTAAATGCTTACAAGAACAAATAAATATCTTTCAGATTTTTTGAGCCTGGCCAAAAAAACTACCTTTGCCAGATAACGGTTGAAATTCTAATCATGCAACATGGTTGTAATATCGATAACAGAACTGTAAGGTGTCCAAAATGTATGTTGACGTTATATTTCTTCCTGTGTGGTTACCATGGCAGAGTATTAATATATATGATTTTGACATGAATGTGTGCAATGGCCTTGGCTGGTGCATGGTATGTGTGCACAAACAGTGTCTAATGATATCTACACACCCACATACCATTCGTGCCCCCAACGCCCTGTCCCCCTCTCCCTTTTTTCTTTTCTTTTTTCTTTTGATTATTGTCCCAGTCTCGGGTCTGGACTCAAATATCCGAGTCAGGTCCATTATTGTGCTGTTTGATAGCCAATTTGTCTCACCAATTTTATTGTTGGTCAGTCATTCAGTTGCCTCCCTTTATAGAAACAATTTCCGTGTTTGAATATACAGTACATCAAATGTGAATCGGTCACAATTGTAGAAATACGATCGGGCAACATCTGCCAGACCAGCTGTATATTAACATGCAATCCAGTCATGTCGCACTGTTACCATGGTTACCTGTAAGGTTTGAACATGTTGAACGGTCATCGAATGTAGGTATACATCCTTACATTCACTGCATTATTTCATCAATATTTTTATTCATATTTATCATCATTAATTGTGTGTGTTGGTGTCGTGTCCAGTTTTATCTTTGCCAAATGTTGTACCTCCGTTGTGTACATCAATGTTGACCATGTGTAACATCACGGCCACGTGTAACATCAGGTGTAACATCACGGCCACGTGTAACATCACGGCCACGTGTAACATCACATGTAACATCACGGCCACATGTAACATCACATGTAACATCACAGCCACATGTAACATCACGTGTAACATCACGTGTAACATCACGGCCACGTGTAACATCACGGCCACATGTAACATCACGGCCACGTGTAACATCACGTGTAACATCACGGCCACGTGTAACATCACGTGTAACATCACGGCCATGTGTAACATCACGGCTACTTGTAACATTCCACAGATGCTCAATAAAAGCCAAAATAATCTTGAAAGCAGCGCTAACCACGAACAAAAGTTATTTCAATAGCATACCCTTGGACTTGTAATTTTACAAAGTGAGTAATCATCTATTGGATACAGAAATATGACTATAGGGCATCTCCATGCTGAAGGCAACTGGAGATGCCCTTAAGAGCAGTGCCTGTGTCTAATCCAGCAGGGAGAGGGTTAATGGCATTTGGACATTGTGTTGTTCCTTCACTGTGTTCCACATACCAATGAATTCTACAATAATGCTGCCATACCTTTATGTCTCATACCTGTATATCTGATACCTTATGTCATAATTTTTGTCATATCTCTCTACATGTCATACATTTGTCATATCTTAACATGTCGTACATTTGTCATACCATACCATGTCATACTGTAAGATACATTTGTGTCATATCTTAACATGTCATACATTTGTGTCATATCTTAACATGTCATACATTTGTGTCATATCTTAACATGTCATTACCATTATCGTATCATTTAAAAAAAAAATTTGATCATACATAATTTGTCATACCCACATGATATGATTCATTCTCACAGTAGAAGACTGCCTCAACCATCAGTCATTTGAATTATTACAATATTATTATTTTAGTACCTAACATGCAACATTTCATACTACATTTTGTTGTCACGACAATATGTCACATGTGACACTGCTTGTATTTATTGTGACAATGTCACATTATATCTGTGTATTTTTCGGCTGTGCTGTCATACCCACTGTTCTGTCATACCCACTGTTCTGGGATCAAATCCTTGCTGCAATACCCAATACTAGTTGTTGTAAACATAGCCAAATACCACTGACTCAATTACTGCTAACAAATTCTGCCAAATACCAATAACACAAATACTGATAAAAATATGAAACTTATGACAACAATTTCGATGGTAGAAATGTAAACATTAAACATCGAGTTACCAGAAAAATATTTCGAGGTGTCGTCTGGTAGCCATGTTAACGTCTTAGTGAGCAAGTATATACAGTATTACGTATAGTTTTATGTACTGCTCGCTCAATGCTGTAATAGTAAGTATTCTAATCTATGCATTTTACCCAAGCGCGTTGAAAGTTTTATTAACTTGTAATATGTTTGTCTGTGGTAGTGTAGCATTCTAGTTGTAGCATTAGACGAAATATAGTTGGGGAAATGGGAGTTTAATATTTTAATGTTTAATTATGTTTTGTGTGTGGAATTATGAATGAGACATCAGAAAGCGTGCAAACAACTGAATTATCTCCCTTTTCAGGTTATCGCTTTCAACTTTGACTGTTTTGCGATGTCATCGCACTCTGCTCGTATTAGCGGACTCATTTGCCTAGTGGCCATATTTTGATAATCTTCTCATGTCGTTATACAACTGTATGGTTGTATCATAAAAAGTACACTGTGGGTCTGAACGGAATGACTAGTCACAGGCTCCCATCCCACCATTTTCCACATCACATTGTGTCAAACACAATTTGCTCAATATTCCAAAGAGATTTTTGTATGCAAAAATTTCTAAACATTTTGAACCAATGCTGCAATTGTTCGCACTTTTAATGCTTTTTACGCTTTTAACCTTTTTTATGCTATGAATGTAAATAAAGTGGAAAAAACAACAACCTATGTTTTAGGCTTTTTCAGTTTTAGATGGCGCCATCTTGTATGTATGCTCTATATTGGGCATATACCGGTATCAAGAGAACCTGGACGATTCATACACGTAACACGAGTGCTTCATGCACGACTAGAGGCCCGTTGCTCAGAACAGCTGTGGCTACAATTTAATTTAAGTGTAAATCCATTGTATCGCTACAATACTTGAGAATAGCGTTAAAACTATTGTAGCAATAAAAGTGGTTTATGCAACCAGATTTTCATTTGTAACGGGTCCCTAATATTTGACTTTCGATGAATTTTTCTGTTCAGAGCAAAGTAACATGGATGATAATAATCATACCAAGAACACTTTATGCATGACCTAGGTTGTTAAATTATTATTATTTTTTATTTTTAAATTGACGTTTAGAGTCGCTTTCAAGATTCTTTCACTTATATCACGGCTTGTCAGTTTAGGGCAGGAGGAAAACCTGCCACATCCGTAGCGCTGAATGTTGCAGTAAACCTGCGAGCACTGACGAGACCAAGGATGATAACTGCATTGCCACTCTACAGATATCGCATCCTATACCATCGTATATACTGTGTTGTATACTGTATAGAGTACACTTTCGTATCCACACAAAATATTAATTTATTGGCCAATTTGAGAGGATTATTCTAAATCATGGCCTTGCCACTAACATCAAGAGCCAATCCTGTAGATCCTGTGTTGTATCGTGTCTCCGCAGCCTGTTCAAGGAACGAAACGCATGAAAAGCCAGAGTAATCACATATTTATCTGGTAAAAGTCCATAATACAGTTAATACCCTATACAGTTAATACCCTATACAGTATATGTAGTAAAACATGACTATAAAAATGCATCAAATTGTTGTAATATCTATGTGGTACAAATCTATAAAACATACAAACATACCTAAAACAAAAAGTATGTATATAAAGTAACAGTGTGAACCACCTTGTCACGGACATATGTCCTTCTGTCAATCAATGTATATGGGTCAAGATACAACTTTTTGAAACTTCAGACCAAGTTGCCATATCTTGTATGGCACAAGCAGCCAAATACATAAACATAAAATCAGTAAAAGCTTCGTAAAACACGAGAATCCCTAATCCACAATTCTGACATTGACTAGTTAACTTTCAGCTAAAGGTCATGGCATGTACAATACAGAAACAAGTCTGGGAAGGAGATGTGTGAACATGGTCTTACTTGTATTAGTAGCAAGAACTGTTTGGTCTCTGAAAATTTAACGTCATTAGTCCTTGTCACAGACATTAGAATCAATATGTTTGTCGTTTTCTTTTTACATTTTTAGATGTTATTTCCCCCAAAATGGTATAATAGTAATAGTAATAGACCAAGACGCACAAACAAAATAATAGGCAAATTTGGGTATCCTATTTTCCTAATGGATTACCTTGCATTATCTTGAAGTACTAGCTAGACCAGTACAAGGCTAGGTCACCACGACATAGCTAGACCAGTACAATGCTAGGTCACCATGACATAGCAAGATCAGTACAAGGCTAGGTCACCATATAGCTAGACCAGTACAATGCTAGGTCACCATGACATAGCAAGATCAGTACAAGGCTAGGTCACCATGACATAGCTAGACCAGTACAAGGCTAGGTCACCACGACATAGCTAGACCAGTACAAGGCTAGGTCACCATGACATAGCAAGACCAGTACAAGGCTAGGTCACCATGACATAGCTAAACCAGTACAAGGCTAGGTCACCATGACATAGACCAGTACAAGGCTAGGTCACCACGACAAAGCTAGACCAGTACAAGGCTAGGTCACCACGACATAGCAAGACCAATAAAAGGCTAGGTCACCATGACATAGAAGTGGCCAGTACAAGGCTAGGTCACCATGACATAGAAGTGGGGAGATGTAGCAGAGTTTTCAGATCCAGTAAAAAAATCCAATACATTTGTAATGAGAATAAATATATGGCTAAAATATACATTACAATAAGTTTTTACTTGGGTACATTGTACACAAACAAAATAGTTAATACAATACAGAGATACGAGAATATAACTGTGAACCATGCCTTGGACAATTTAACTGTCTCTGGTTTCAATGAAACAAACACAAAGTGAACACTTTACACTGACAACTTCCAGAGGGAAATTACTTTTACAATTGTTTATATTTCACATAATGCATGGAATAAGTTTTGAAGTCTGTAGATAACGACAATGAAGCAATTAATCTTCTTGGACAGAACATCTGAAATATGAACAAGAAAATTGTCTGCAAGTTTTACAATAAAAATGGTTTGACATGAACTGCATCAACTTTAATATACTTTGAACTGTAATTATATGAACTGTATTTGAAAAAATCCAAAAAATCTATTTCCTAAATTGTAATATCTTTACCAAAATTCAACTTATTTGCACAAATAATAAAAAGAAAATCTGTTTATATAGCCATCACCAAATATTTTGAGTAAATATTAGTTTATGTCCGAAAGATGGAACAGACGAAGGGGCTCAATTTTAATGTGCTGATTAATTTCTTCACGCACTCGCATGTACAAATGGGGCACTGATACCCCCCACAACCTCCCCCCCCCCCCCTCCCACACATACACACCCACACACACCCACACACACCCATACACACCCACACACACATCCACACACACACATATCCGTACCTAGTGTTTCCTGTCTCTGGTCAAGTGGTCAAGCTGCTGGGCGACATCACGGTGGTATTGTTTGCTGGCCACCTCATCCACAAGGGCAGGAATGTTGACCTCTCCAGAAGCCTTGAACCCTCGTAGGAAGGTCTCCCGCTGGTCCAATGACGGCAGTGGACCCTGGGTAACTGGACCTGAGATGGACCCGACACAAAACACAGTCGGTCAGAGAGTGGACCCAACACAATTGAGTGAGTGAGTGAATTATTGCTTTACATCACAGCGGGAATATTTCACTTATACGTGATGAGACCTGACACAAAACACAGTCAGTCAGTGAGTGGACCCGACACAAAAACACAGTCAGTCAGTGAGTGGACCCGACCGACACAAAACACAGTCAGTCAGTGAGTGGACCCGACACAAAACACAGTCAGTCAGTGAGTGGACCCGACACAAAACACAGTCAGTCAGTGAGTGGACCCGACACAAACCACAGTCAGTCAGTGAGTGGACCCGACACAAAACACAGTCAGTCAGTGAGAGGACCCGACACAAACCACAGTCAGTCAGTGAGTGGACCCGACACAAAACACAGCTGACAAAAAAACGGTCAGGGCATGCACAGGACAAAAAACATATCCGGTCAGGGCGTGTACCGACACAAAACACAGCCGGTCAGGGCGTGCTACCACAGCATGTGTTAACGACCGAGTGACATCACAAGACTACAGACGGACACTCGGAAGCCTTAGGGAGGTTGCCATGACCAGAAAACACCACTATACAAATTGGGGCTGTAACTGGGTCACATTTATTTTTAGAATTTCCCAGAGTTTCCCAGAATCTACAAAGTTCTCCTGATAGCCAAACACGAGTACTAGGCCTTGGGTTGACTAAACTCCAGATAAAATCTTGATACGCCGTTAATACGGATTATGTGCTTAAATTTCTGTTCGATTCAGAGATGAATCATGTTGTTCAGCATGGTCCACACGTTATAGATCGCGATACAACGTAACGTGCGTAAATAACATAACAGCTACACACATATCACCGTGTAGGTTATCACCAGAATCGTTAAACCGGATTTCTCTGCATGAATCGAATCGAATCGAAAGAATGTTTAGATAGTTCTAGTTGATTGTTGTTAAGCGTTGTGCGATGTTGGTTCGAAATCCATATAATGTGCATATAAAAAAATATGTGATCGAGCAGATAGTAATATATTTGAGTGAATGCACATGAATATACGTATCATTCCTAATTGCTCGAATCAGCAAGGACACTTATTAATGCATACACTGCCACAAATCAAATGCTCAATGTATATGCATTGTTAATAGGTTATAGATTAAAATTTTGTTGATCTTTACATCTGAGTTGTGTCTTTACTTGCCTTCTACGACAATGAATATTAAAGAGAAATTTCGTGGAGCATAACAACCTAACAATTTAACATGGTCATGTGACAACAAGGCCTTTAAACGCAGATACTGTTTAACATTACTAACACCCGTGTATCATTAGTATTCATTAGTATACTTTTACATGCACAGTTTTAACCCGAATGCAACGAAATATCGTGACCGTGTAATCTGATCATGAATGCGCACATTGGAAGAGAAAACCATGGACACTATTGCAGACATAGAGGCATCCATAGGAATGATACAATGTCAGTACGGTGGTCTATAGGTAGCGATCGTGTGCCTCTTGGAAACTCCGGCCATTATGCCTATTTAACATCCGTCAAATATTTGACGGATCTTAAGTAGGCATAATGGCCGGGGTTTCCAGGATTGACGGATGTTAAGTAGGCATAATGGCCGGAGTTTCCAGGATTGACGGATGTTATGGCCCTGTCACACCTTGGCGGTCAGTGCAAACGCACGCATAACGCATGGAAAAATCGGCCAAATGCTGGCGAACGCTGACCATCGCTGGACCATCGCTGGACCATCGCTACACCATCGCCAAACGCGTTATGCAATCGTTGCTAATCGCCGGTGAACGTCGAGAGTTTTGAACATGCACACAGCTTTGAACGCACACCAGCGTGTAAGGGCACACGCTAGCTGAGCGCTGGATGGTCGTTAGTTAGTCGTCGTACGCGCTAGGGAATCGTTATCAAGTTGCTGACGGACGCTGGCCACGCGCTGGGTGGAAGGCTAGTGTTCCCTTAGCGTTCCTCCTCTAGCGTCCCCCAACGCATTGATGAACGACCCTCTAACGCGTTTGACAACCAGGTAACGCATTCGACGCATAGCTAACGTTGATTATATGCATTCTTCAGTCGACAAGCGCTACTCATGCGCTACTCATGCGCTACTCATGCGCTGATGAACGCTATGCACTCGTTATCCACGCGTTCTGGATGGTGAGGTCGCCAACGTATCCAATATTTGCCGTGCGTTTCTCGATCGTTCAGGTTGATCGCCAATGTGTGGCAGGGCTATTAAGTAGGACTAATGGCCGGAGTTTCCAGGATTGACGGATGTTAAGTAGGCATAATAGCCGGAGTTTCCAGGATTGACGGATGTTACGTAGGCATAATGGCCGGAGTTTCCAGGATTGACGGATGTTACGTAGGCATAATGGCCGGAGTTTCCAGGATTGACGGATGTTACGTAGGCATAATGGCCGGAGTTTCCAGGATTGACGGATGTTACGTAGGCATAATGGCCGGAGTTTCCAGGATTGACGGATGTTACGTAGG
>JAUTBT010073054.1:0-13517 GCA_032361225.1 Lepetodrilus schrolli
ACAGTGCAAATGCACAGCAGCCTACAGATTTGACTTCACAGTAAAATCTTTATGATGTGGCATTTTTCTTCTTTAATGACTTTAAAGTGATATTTGGGGGAGAAGGGAAGGGACCTTACAGCAGACAAAAATCTGGTGTAATATCCCCACTTCACTGTTAGACAACCACTGAACGATACCCGTGAATGTCACTAAACCTCCTCATCCAATGAGCTGTCTCTATTATCATCCAATGAGCCGTCTCTATTATCATCCAATGAGCCGTCTCTATTATCATTGTGGGGCATACATTTGTACACTGATAAAAGTACTCTTGGCACAATTTCAGTTTCAGTTTCAGTATCAATAGAAACATACACTTAGTGTTTTCCATGAAAACATGAGAAACTTTGGCGATGGCTGAACGTTGTTGAGAGTGTGAACTCAGCTTCATGACAATACATCAATACACTGCTAAGATGATATACCTGGCTCTCTTGGCTATAATATGGGCATCCTTTAGCTTCTTTAATGGCATTAGTACAACACACATTCAACTGTCCATCCACAAATAACGTCATGTGCATACAGAGCTGCAATATTAAAATAGGATGGAAATGTGTGAAGAATATACACAGTGATGTATGCCTTCAATAGTGACAGGGTACAATCTGGTACAAGCTGTCCTGTCCATACACACACACACTCTGATCAGGCTCCATACAAACATGTCCTGTTGTTCTGTTGTCCTGCAGTCCTGACACAGCTATCTTCAGTTTGACACCAGCACATATATCATACTGCAAGACAAATGTAAATGAAAGTACAGTGAGTGAGATGATGGCAGAGTTTACCGGCTGTAAACCATTCAAGTCTGACCACTACAAAATCAGATGTATGCAATGCAGAAGAATAAATACGGTGGACAAATTGTCTGACACATCAATTGGCATGTATAGATATTTTAATACCAACTCGGATTCCAAAGATCTAAACCGTCAACAGATATTTCTTTTTATTTTATTTGGGGGAATTGAAAATCTAGCTTCTAGAATGAATAATAATTTTCGCCAGGTTTGAACATATTGACACGATGCCAGGACAGAGTGAGGGTGAGAGTGATGTCCCCTTACCTGTACAAGTAATAAAAGAAGGATATGAGGTAGAAGGCCAGTTTGACCCAGCCCTCTCTCTGGGCGCGGTTCAGCTCGTTGGCATTCATGATGCAGGTGGGGTCGTACAGCCCCGGACAGCTCATCACAGGCCTGTTCAGGTATCTGAAAACATCGACAGTGTCAAGAACCATCTGCCATTTCCTCTGCAGAATTAACCCTATTGTTTTCCAGCAATAAGGCTTTAACACTGCTGGGGGAAACCAGAGATGCTCCACAGAGAATTACTTGCGGTTAAGGCACAGGGTCGTGCATGTGTAGAGATATTTGTGGGCTAATTAGCATCTAGCCTGGATTACAATAGTCAACATTTGGTGATAGCCAGATAGATATGAGTTTTTAAAGGAATACAATCACAGTTTGTCTACATATTTCATACGTATATTCTCGCGATAAAAAAAAGCACTGTGAAAATATTGAAAACCAGTTGAAAATAAGATCTTTGGAAAGTCATTTATCTCTGTTTTCATGGATCTCCATATGCCAGACTTGGTCCTACCATATGCCAGACTTGGGTCCTAATTGGTCCATCAGTGGCTCTGCTCATGCGTGACTTGACCACCGACGTGAAAATAGCAAATTCATTTATGCAAAGAGAAGGGCTAGCACGGTATGAGTACACCTCATGTAGATGGGAGTACACCTCATGTAGATGAGAGTACACCTCATGTAGATGGGTTGGTGAAATGACATTGTCAATATACATGTACCTTTAACTTGGTAGTCATTTGTGTTCACACGTACCTTTTAACATGGTAGATAAGCAGTGGTAGGTTGAAGAGGACGGTGCCCCACTGCCAGGCAAACACAAACAGCAGCGTGTAAAAACACTGTATGGCATACTCAGGCAGCACTAGCTGTAAACAAAACAGTTAAGACCGTGTACAAATGTCCACATTATTGAAAGTATCACATCGACACAGACCAAATTTTCCTTCTACAAGTGTCGCTGAGATCCTGGGTTGTCCTGTATTTATGAAATAGGGGCTGTGAGTAGGTCATGAAGTTCACATGTTATTTTTTATTTATTTATTTTTTGGTATTGGGGTTTAAGTCGCTTTCAAGATTCTTTCACTTATATCATGACTTGTCAGTTTAGTACTGCTGAATGTTACAGTAAACCTGCGAGCATCAGCTGGTACTGACAAGACCAAGGATGATAACAGCATTGCCACTCTACAGACATTGCATCCTATCAATATCGCATCGGAAAGGTAACTTTCGTGAACATTGATGCCGGGTCCCCGGGGCGGGATTTGAACCGGGATCCTTTGGCTCCGAAGTCCAACTGCTCTACCAGAAGTTCACATGGTAAACTGGTTCTTAAATACCGGTAGCAATGTTTAGAGTGGATAAATATAGGGGCAGGAGGTAGTGCAGTGCTAGAACTTTGGGTTCCAGGTTCAAATCCCGCCCGGGATCAATATTCGCGAAAGTTACCTTTCTGACGCAATGTTGATAGGATGTGTTCTGTAGCGTGACAATACTGTTTTCATTCTTTGTCTGTCAGTACCAGCCGGTGCTCACAGGTTTACTGCAACATTCAGTGCTACAGATGTTGCAGGTTTTTTCCTGTCCTAAACTGATAAGCCATGAGATAAGTGAAAGAATCTTGAAAGCAACTCTAAACCCCAATTCAATTGTATTCAAAGTGGATAAATAAAAGTAACAAAACAAATACATACCGGATTTAGACTGGCACATTGGTCAATAGGATTTTTATAATCGGTCTTCAATTCATCAAATGCAATTATCTGGAATTAAAATATTATGATTACAAAACTGCACATTTGTTGGTATTTTATGCCTTGAAGTGAACTCGTATTGACATCTGGTGCATACTTTTGTTGATGTATATTACTGCAATCCTCTGTAGCTAAAGGGTGCCATATAGATAGCAAAATAGTAAACGGAGCACCTTTTAGCTAAATAACTGCAGCTAACCGGTATGCAGCCCTACCTACCTTGGGCATAACCAGCATTTTAGCATTATGTGATGAGCTCACATCTACATATTATTTCAAGATCCATGAACCATCACCGATACAGATACTCCATGGATGACAACCAGCCGTACAATAGACAGATAAATACTTGCGAAGTAACGTGAACGAAAATTGGAGCTCTCGTTTTCATATCACTATTCTAGAAATGTTAAACTAAAGAAAATGGAAGTATTTGTAGAACGGTAACAATAATATGCACTGGTATAGTATGACTTACATGAAATATGACGAAGAAGATAAGGACTGCTGTGAAAATCAACGCTGCTATGTAGCAGAACGCAGCAAAAGTAAACGCCATGTTCTAAACTAGGAGGAGACAACTCTTTTCACATCACCTTTTGTGTTAGATCTACAAGAAGATAAAATCTTGTCATCGGAGTTCGAATCCTAATTATTTTCCATCTGTCACATTACTTAATATCATTTTCAAATTTATTTCACATATGGAGCACAGTGGTAGTGCCAAGTGGTGTATAGAGATGATATGGCTAAAACGTACGTCTAACTGTCAAAATGTGAGTATGCTAAAACATCCAGATTTGGCGAAAATGTCCAATGTAAAATTGACTAACGTCGGATATCTCCATATCAGCATAAGCAGCATATTTTATCACAAAGGACATTTTCTCCAGTGTGAACGACTCTATGTACGGGTTATAAATTGTGTCTTTTCAAAGCCGTAGATATAGTAAAAGTTTGATCACATATGAATATGTCTATTTCATGTCTAGATGTGGTGACATTTTTATTACAAATGTTTATTACAAATGTCACATTACAAATGTCATATTACAAATGTCACACATATAAACCATGATCATGATCATATTAAGAATAAGAGTTGAACCTAAGAGTTAACAAATATTTGTTTTTCTTTAGAATGGCAAACTTCGACTACATTCCTTACGTACTTTCAGAGCAGTCACATGATTGTACTTACACCGGTCACATGACCCCAGTAGTCAAAATGGCGATGTCCACCGTTCAGATTGTATTGATGGTCGGAATGTTGGTGACAGGCAGTATTAACACACTCAGTAAAAAGGCTCAGAATGACTGCAGGTACATTCCAGAACAGAGATAATTTTAAATTAAGGCAAAGCATTGACTTATCCAATGTAATTTCACATTGTCTCGCGCATACCATCGTGTGACGCGGGTTTCCGTGGTAATATCCTGCCGTATCCTATTTCCGCCAGGTACCTATTTCCACCACTGTCAGATAGCGTCTCATGTTGCAAGATCAAGTGTCTGTCCATAGGTCATATCCATATTAATCACAATGTAGGTAATTAATGATGCCTCTTTAAGAGAGGATCATGCCGATCCTGGGATTCGAACCCGAGTTGCTGGATTGTGAATCCAACACATTACCGACCACTTGGCTCATTCGGTAGAGTGTTGGATTCACAAACCAGCAACTCGGGTTTGACTCCCAGGATCGGCATGATCATCTGTTACACCTCAATAAAATTGAAGCGTCCGTAATAGTATCAGACTCGTTCCATAATAATATCAAACTACTTACAGTGTTCCTACTGCACACAAAGTGACAAGACTTCGAAATTATTTTATTTTTATTTTTATTTTTTGAATTGGTGTTTAGAGTCGCTTTCAAGATTCTTTCACTTATCTCACAACAGGGCAGGAGGAAACCCGCAACATCCGTAGCGCTGAATGTTGCAGTAAACCTGCAAGCACCCGCTGGTACTGACAAGACCAAGGATGATACTAGTAACTACATTGCCACTCTACAGACATCGCATCCTATCAATATCGCATCAGAAAGGTAACTTTCGCGAACATTGATGCCGGTCGGAATTTGAACCTGGAACCTTGGCTCCGAAGTCCAACTGTTCTACCACTGCACCACCACCCGCCCCTATTTCCTGTCGATGAATCCGAGTTATTTCTTCTCACCTAATCTTGCTAGCCTTGATAAATAGAAGTGAGTGAACTATTGTTTTATGTCTCAGCAGGAATCTTTTAACATGAAAAATGATAAATAGGAAGTTTACTCACGATGTCTGAGGCTACATGGTGCTCTAGTCATCGCTAATTACTTGACTTTATCCTATTAATTTGTCTTTGTAACTGGTTACATTTGTAGTCGCCGGTGAGCACATTATAGTCATGATAGTATTTTTGTTCATTATTTGAGTGAATATTTAATATAATGTTTTTCTCTCCATTTTTGTGTGTGTTGCAAATGTGCATAATTTCATTTCTGCGAATAAGTCAATTTTAGCATTTGCGCATAATTTACATCCGTAATATAAGTGTTTTACAGTAATTGCTTCCCATTCCTTGTTTAGATATACAATAATACTAAACCAATGTACTTGGCAGAGGATTGGACCAATTATTTTTCTGATGCACGGTACATGATAATAATATATCTGTGTATTCCAATAACAGTTCCAAGGTCAGCTCACCTGACTTAGTAATCCAAACAAATAATCTCCTAAGGACTCTTCACATGTAAAGAGGTCGACTTCCTTTGTCTGAAACATAATTCTTTTGTCTGAAAGATGTAACGAGTTGCGGTACCTGTTGCTTATTTTGAAAAGGTTGATATTAAAAATACTGATTCATTAAAAATACTGCACTCAACATACTGAAATGACATTCTCACTCAATACACACTCAATGAAGACATTTAAAAAAAAAGAGATTATGTAAGAGGGATATTATATTGTAGAACATGTGGATTGAGCAAGGATTTGATCAAAGTTCATGGACATCTTGACCAATCAGAGTACAGGGACCTCTTGACCAATCAGATTGCAGGGACCACCTGACCAATCAGACTACAGGGACCTCATGACCAACCAGAGTGCAGGGACCTCATGACCAATCAGAGTACAGGGACCACCTGACCAATCAAGAGTGCATAGACTTCCTGACCAACCAGAGTTAAGAGACATCCTGACCAATCAGAGTACAGGGACCACCTGACCAATCAAGAGTGCATGGACTTCCTGACCAATCAGAGTGCAGGACTTCCAGACTTACCAAAGTTTTGTGCACGGTGGAGTGCCAGGACAGCTTGCTTCTCCTAGATTGTATGGTCAGACTCTCCCAGTTTTTGTCAATGAACGGAATTATCTCCTGAAGAAAGCACCACAGGAAGTTTTAGTCAATAGATATCTTTCAGAATTCTTAATAAAACAAACACAGTGATTGTGCTGATAGCATCATAGTGAACTTAAAGGGAAACAATCACGGTTTGTTGACATATTTCATTGTCAAACATATTTTTACCGGAAAATATGTACATTTGATTTGTCTAAACATACATGTTGAGCAGCAAGCTGCATTCACAGCAACAAAAGTTAGGTGTCCTGTTCCAGGATCCTTACAAAATTCTAACAGGATCCTGACAGTTTCACCTCAGATGTTTGGAAGTACAAACATTATTTCATGCATGGCAAGTGAATGTACTTTGCAATTGTAGCTAAGAACTAGTCCAAAATGAGCATAACTATCTGTGATTGTATGCCTTTAATATAGCATATTAAACATAAAATTATTATATTGTAAGGAAGGTAACTCTCAATTGAATAGTCTCACCCTTTCCTTGGAGTACATCAGCTTTGACTCTCCCTTGCTCTCAGCCATGTGAGTCAGGTTAGCCAGTGCTGTGTAACAAATCTGAGGGAAACCTGCCAGGAACAACACATCATAAATGTAAACAGTTGCATGTGTGTGTCATGGAAGCAAATCTTGTCAATTACCATATTCCTCCTTGTATAATACGCACTTTTTCAAACTGACTTTCATACGGGGGTGCGTACTATTGAAGACCACAAAATTCTAAACGAAAACCACGTGTCGGCCATCTTTAACCTCAGACCGCTATCAAAAGCGGGCAAACATTCATGAATGCATTCGTCTATTAAGATTAAACAAACAATCAACTATATGTACTGTTGTGTTATTAGTTCACCAAGGCTTCATTACCTACAATATGATCATTACCATCACTAAAATCATACAGTTTAATTTTTTCAAATGCACCGATCCATGCTAAAACAATACACACATTGCGGATGACGACCTAATTCCTGACGAGTGCCCTGACCTCAGTGAAGAGCTGGTGAATGCATAGATAAAATACGATTAAACAATGCTATGTTCATATTTCACAAAAACGATCGGACAGCAAAGATATTTTTAAAACAGGAAGTAGTTGTTCTGGATTTTAAAGCATTTCCGTTAAAAAGCACATGGCTTGTAGATCGATATTTTGCTTGTAGACCATGTCAGAATTTGAGGAGAAAGTTAAATAATTTTGTCAAAATGTATAAATGCTATTTATACATGTCTAGTCATTGAGATGATGGAAACAACATGAGGTATGACAGTGCTGTGATAGCAATCTCGATCGCAACGGATTTCTACTATTTGGGCTTGGGGAACATCTTAGCAATATATTATGGTAAATTCATTCTATTATTGGTTGCCAGATTTAAGTCTATATCAAAGACATCAAAGCGATTTTGTTCACCTTGCACGTTTGAATTAATATATTGTAAATTTAATGATGAACACTTGTCGCATTGTCAGTTGTAACCGAGAAAGGGGTGTGCCTTATTCACTGAAACTAAGTATTTTCCCGGATTTTTTTCTTGAGAAAGGGGTGCGTACTATGCATGATAGTGTACTATACATGGACAAATATGGTATCTTCAAAATCATCGTAAATCAAGAATGTTGTGTTTTCATTCCTGCAGTCTCTGGACATTATATAAAGGACTTCCTATAGTTATCCATCAGGTAATGAATACCATGAAGACTGGACTTGAGGCTGAGACAATTCCAGGACTTACTAGCTTGTCTCTTCTGGCAGGATTCCAGACCTGTCTGGTTGCAGTTCTTACACACAAACTGGTAGTTCGTCATGAATGGGATGCATTTGCTGGAAAACACCATTTGTTTTTGTTGTCAAAGCATGTCCATTCACATCTGTAATAACATACACACATCTACGCTGACCTTTAAGCAATGTACAGAATAAGTCCGTGATCCATTAAATGATCTGCCGAATCCATTATCTATTTGATTACATCACATATAGTGTTAAACAGTGAAAACATTGATCATCGTCAATGCAATATGGCAGCCAAGACACAATATGTGAGATGTTATGTATCTGTTGTCTTTGTTTGATTAATTCACTCAATATCACACCCATAGCACTGAGTATCTCAGGAAACCTGTGAAGCAACTGCTTGTATGAACATTGATTGATTCAGTGCTTTACGTCGCTGCGGGAATATGTCACACATATGCGAAGATTATACTAACAAACCATGAACAATAACTGCACTGTGACAATACAGGCAGCACATCCTATCACGATCGCATCGGAATGGTAACTTTCACAAATGCTGATGCTGGGTTCCCTGACTGGATTCAAACTCAGAACTTGATTCCAAAGTCTGATGACCTATCACTGTGCTACCTCTGGCTCCTTCAGCTACGTACCCAATATGACAGCTGATACACTGCGAGTGATACCAGCCCAGGCACACACTACACTGAAGTTCCACACTGCCAAGATTACGACCTTTACCGCTGGATAGAAAGAAAAAAATTGTCATTTACAAGTATTGAATATTCAACAGTTTTACTTTTACTACATGAGAAAACTGTTTAGTTTGATTTTTTTTTTAATAAATGGAATATGCAGCGATATCTTGATTTTAATTGATCAAAAACTAATTAAGCCACATTATGATTTTAAAAATAATAAATAAAGAAACAAAAGAAATCATGCATGCCAATAAACCTTCTTGACATTGTGAATATAAGAATTACACAATAGTCATCCATGTTAGAAGCTCTCACCAGTAACAAGGTGGGATAGCAGGATCACTTTCTGTGAGTGTCGGTGTGACGCTCTTCTCGCGGTCATCCGTTCCTTCCCCAGACTGTGCGTCGCCATTGCCGAGGTTAACCCCTTCTTCACCCAGAGATGGCCCATCCTCCATCAGCTCTTCAGTGTTTATCACGTCTGCAATGGAAGGGTGACAGGTGTAGTGTGCAAGTCACGTCATCATACTAGTGTAATGTGTGCAAGTCACATCATCATACTAGTGTAATGTATGCAAGTCACATCATCATACTAGTGTAATGTGTGCAAGTCACATCATCATACTAGTGTAAAGTGTGCAAGTCACATCATCATATTAGTGTAATGTGTGCAAGTCACATCATCATACTAGTGTAAAGTGTGCAAGTCACATCATCATAATAGTGTAATGTGTGCAAGTCAAATCATCATACTAGTGTAATGTGTGCATGTCATGTCATCATACTAGTGTAATGTGTGCAAGTCACATCATTATACTAGTGTATTGTGTGCAAGTCACATCATCATACTAGTGTAATGTGTGCAAGTCACGTCATCATACTAGTGTAATGTGTGCAAGTCACATCATCAAAGTCATATCATCATACTAGTGTAATGTGTGCAAGTCACATCATCATTCTAGTGTAATGTGTGCAAGTCACGTCATCATACTAGTATAATGTGAATGTACCCGGGTGTGATATAAGATGCTCCTACTGGTCTCGGCCAGCGGAGTTACCCCTTTGGCTCATTCGGTACAGCGTTGGACTCTCAATCCAGCAACTCGGGTTCGAATCCCAGCATTGGCATGATCATCTGTTACATGTGCACTACTTTATTCTAGTGTTAATATATGCCCAACCTGGAGTGTGTTTCTTGAGCTCATCTCCACTTGATGGTACAACCTCATCTCTGAAACACACATCCTTGATATTTTACTTATGATCAACATGAAAATCAGAATTGAGAAAAATTCAATACGTTTTAGTACTGCTAGAATGCCAACCTACTTTTTTAAATACCGATAAAAAATAAAATTATTATTAAACTATAACTATATAAGAATTAAATAATTGTCGAATTGTATGGAAAATAATGACAGACCAATCTCAAGTTTAAAGACAAAGTACACATTCGATCTGAAGTCGAACAGTGCTTTCTATCAGTTTGGTTGCAAGGTAATCTACCAAATAAGGGGTATCAATGCATTTCATGCCAAACTAATAGTCTAAGTTCCAATCAAAGTTTTTAAGTGGACCATGCACTTCAATCAACTGGTGGCAGACGTTTCGCCAGCTGTACGTTGTGGCCCTAGTCAGTTCTCAAAGTGAACACCTTTTCCGAACGAGATTACTGGTAGCAATAGAGATCGATCTATCTTCCATGTGCTTATCGACAGAAATGCGAAATTTGTTTGCACAGACATACTTTTCAGCGATTGTCTTTGTGGAATATGAATATAGTATTGTTTAATTGTATAGGTGTAAGCATGTTATTATCAGCACTTTAAATGTTTACATCCAAGAGATGAATAAGACAAATAGACGTTAAAAATATACGGTGGGGGTGAAAACAATGCGATAAAAAAAATTGGTAGGGGCGAAACGGTTGTGTTGGGGGTGGAATGATCGGGGGCAAAATGACATACATCCTCAATCAACCAGGTTTTCTTCATATGTATTGTTGTGTTTCATCACAAAATATTATTGATACTTACTGAAGCTGGTAATATAGGTCAGTGTGATTATATCATGTGACATCCGGCTTCCATAATAGATTTCTAAGGATAGACACACGTGAGTTCGAGTACATGTATTTGTTGCCATGTTGTTAAATCAGTATCCTTACAAAATTGGGTTTTTCTAATGTGGTGCCAGATATCATTGCATGCAATAAAATAGCATGTGTATAGAATGGAAGAAAAGGCGGAAATCATACCCATATTCCTATGGCGTATGCTCACCTGGCATCATATATTTAGAAATAAAAAATCATCTATCATGCATAAACTATGTAGACAAGAGTAGTCTGTTGAGTAAGGTTAAATAAATGGCAAACCACCCTATTTATGATGAAGAAAACAACGCCGGTGGTGGAAGCATGGGAACAAAAGGGGAGTATTCAACTTAGTTTGGCAGCTCTGTGCATATGATGATTTGTAAAAGAACTGCCTTCTTTATTATTACTATATTTCAAATTTCTCACAAAGGTAAAGGGTTCTCCAGAGTTCTCTCTCCCGCCTTGTCAGCCATTTTCTATTTTGATCTCGTTTTCTCTCACGAGACTAAGGGCTGAAAGTACTCGTAGATCATCCTGACAGATGATTGCCAGGTTATCATCAGGGCACACACATTCTTGCAGTCATGAGAACAATCAATCTACCATATCTGGTGGATTAATTAAGCCCGTAAAAGTAAACATGACGCAGTAACCGGCGTGGAAGCGTGTCACGTGACGTCTTAGAGACGAGAAGTCCGCCATATATTTTAGTACGAGAGACAGGGGCGATGACATTCCCTCAAATATCGGATACAAACGATCTGTGTGTTATGATTTACGCAAAACCACTGTTGATACTCTCTGTAGAATTACATGCTTTGATGTGAGAGGGAGATTTCAGCGAGGAATGTGGAATTCCGACGTTCATCAGAGCGGAAGTCGGCGCAAATACAGGAAGTAACCGACTTCAATTTTGATATGATAGCAACTTCGGAATGTTTTGACTTGACAATTTCATATCGTTAGGCCGCTGCCATGAAGAAATTCTTCTCTAAAATTGACAGTGCAACACAGCAAAATGTGCATATTGGAAAAGTGTTCCAAGCGGGGCGATACGCTGTTACTGTTGAAGAAGTCATAGCTGAAGGTGGGTCATTGAAAATCAAAATATTAGGCAGCTAATGTTGGGGGGCGTGAACGTGAATACTTTTATCACTGGGTCATTTGTGATAAACCCATTTCAATTATACATGCACAACACAGTATATTTTTCTTTTGATACTAGTTTGAACTAGCCCACAAGTTGTTAATTTTAGTATTATTATTATAATAATTTAACCAAGTATACCACAGATGCCTGTCACAAATATACTGTGTAGTGTCCCCATTTCGGGGTATGCCAACTTTCGTACTACTTACTAAAATGCTACTTCCACTTTCAAAACTCAAAGAATCGCGCCACCAGTCAGATATATTTGATGTCTGACACTAGCCCTTTCATGCTCAACTCAAGTTTGTTCACAAATCTCCATATAAAATCTGAGCCTGAGATGAAATCGTACTCAAAAGGTTTCGTAATCTTGGGGCCTGGTAAAAATGTCCTCAGCAAACATAAGTATGCAATCAAACAAAGTGTAACATTAGAAAATGTAGCTGTGAGCTTAATGCAATTTTTAACATGATGTAACATAACATAATTGCAAGCTCTAAAAAATATGACAGTCACATCATCTGCTCGCAGGCATAGTTTAACATTATAAATCCTGTGACCTCAATGGAATGTCAATTTCAAAATATATGGGATCCTGTTTGGGCAATTTTTTCTATTGATTTTGTCAATTTTACAAACAAAATTTCATTTTCATCATAAAATGTCTCATTAAAATTACAATTGTAGTATTTTTAATAGACAATATTTAATTTTCATGATATTTTAGCATTAATTTCATCATTTTACAGATTGTATCTTGTATTTATGTTAATATTTCTATTTACGGGAAATTGACATTATTTGGACTATTTTGTGGTTTATTTGTGCTTTGGAATATTTCTAAACAGTTTCTAAAAATCTTCTAATTTTCTTTCAACGTGATCTCCATAAACATAAACAGTAATTTTTCTGTTTACCATGGAAAGGGGTATACATACATCAGTGCCAAAGCAATGACTTCGCTTAGGGTGGTGTATTGTTAAATTTAAGCATGGCAATAGTAGTGTTTTGTGATAGGATGTGAGTGTTCTTAACTTTTGACATTAGAATTTCGATACAATCATCAATAGATTGTGCACAGTTCGCTTCGAACCTTAATACCACAAAAACCAGTCACTCAGTGGAATTGGATAGATACCCTCATAATAATCAGGTTGGGAAAAATGACAGATCAGCTGTAATAGCTCCTAGATATAGCTAGATCAAGTTATATTGCATGTAATTTATTAATAGTTTATTAATTACACATTTTCGACATTAGTTCATAAAATAGGGTGTTTCGTGTAATCTTATTTGTTGTTATATGTTATTCTTTCGTGTTATTGCCTTGTCCTAGTAGTGTATGTTACTGTCACAGTATTGTTTTATGACATTAAATACATGATAAATAAAATTGTGAATGCATGTAGTAATACTGGCGACGTGTTACAGTTGTTCATTGCGCACGTCAGCGGAGATCACTGTCATAACAGTCACTGCTCACAGTACACTTAGTTAAGTAGATGACTAGACATGCTTAAGTATCAATCAGTCTACATACTTTGATCACAGCGTCATTTCTTACATCTCAATAT
>JAUTBT010073065.1:0-13516 GCA_032361225.1 Lepetodrilus schrolli
GTTTACTGCAACATTCAGCGCTACGGATGTTGCAGGTTTCCTCCTGCCTTAAACTGACAAGTCGTGATATAAGTGAATGAATCTTGAAAGCGACTTAAAACCCCAATCAAAATTAAAAAATAAAAATAAATTGGAAACTCCTAGCTGGCTTATTAGCTTCACCTGGATTAATCACAGATTTTAAAGCATCTCTGGTTGCCTTTTGTATGACGAAGGTTAATGTCAATTTACATGTACAGGATGATTGAGATACTTAATAGAGCAGTATGGAAAAAGGATTAACCTTCAGCGAGAGGTATTTTCATTAGGTCACCAGTGCTGTCTATTTCATGTGACAACTCAATCAAGTCGCATAACAGCTAGGTGTGATTAATTATATGTAGACTGGTGGTTCGAGAAGTGTTAATTACTTCCATTGACCGCATCTTAAGGAATAACCTGAGATGTGTTTATCCGATTGAATTTATCCCCTGATCATGGGGGGAATGATTTTATGTGTTTTTCTAGTTACATGTACATCTTATTTCTCTGATCAAGAATATCGCCGTTTATTGTTTACCTGAGCTGGTCATAAGGTAATAAAAACCTTTCTGAGTACAATTTCATGCTCAAGTCACTTTGTGCTTAAATCCCAATGCAGAATCTGAGTAGAGCATGAAATGGTACTCAATAGTTTTGTAACTGCCTGTGGGACCTGATCTTACAGTAGCTTATACTGTTTTCCCAGTTAGAACTATTACAAAGATCTGTTTATAGTGGGAGGAGAAGCCACAATAATGTGTACAATAGTAAAACTAAAATTTAATTTTTATATCCACATATTAAAAATTGCAAGATAAATAAATACATAAAATATGAAAATATTGAAAACCATTGGGACATTGAAAATGTAGCTTGTTGCCCAATATACTTGTGTAGACAAATCAAGTATACATACTTTCAGGTGAAATACGTTTGACCATGAAGTATGTCAACAAATTCTGATTGTATGCCTTTAAGTATTTTGAAGTCTGTTCATTCTGACCTTATTACTCATCAGAAAACGCATAATGCATATATGCATACATTTGTTACGTTTAATTTAACCCTCTCCCTGCTGGATCAATTGTTGTTCTTTAGAATATGTTCAGGTTGGCAGATCCATAAACCAGGGAATCAAATAACTATGGCCTAAAATAGTAAAACCACTCGAAAATAAACAAGCTAAAATCTAGTTTGCATGTTTTTTACACAGTTATAAATTTAGTATTTGTTTAGACTCACAGAGGGTGAAAGTAAAACATTTGAATATCAAAATCCTACAGATTAAAGAGCCACTGAAAAGCTTCTCTCAGAAAGCTAAACTGTCAATGACAAATATATTATTCTAACATAGTACAGTGTGAGAACAAAGGTGCAGACTGTACTTTATCATTGTTAAAGTGAACTGGCAAAATGCCACTGACGTCATGCACCCTTATTTTTACCCGCCCTCGTTAGTAATGAGTACAAACACCATGACGAGCTGGTGATGTACATACAATACAATGTCACGGTGGCATAACATCCAGTCTGGGGCAACACCCAGTTGTTGGAACAGCCAATTAACGGGCCCAGTTTATGTATTCGTAAACGGGTAGTTGATGAATTTTCAATGTAAGCTTCTTTATTCAACAAATGTGTGCAAATAGGAATAGAGTATGGTATACCCCTATATCCCATACTCTATCCCTTAAATAATAATAATAATAATAATAATAATATATGCATTTATATTGCGCAGCATACACCATTATTGGTGCTCTCTACACTTATTAATAACAGTCGAAATTAAGAATAATATAATGGGTTAACAACTTTGTCACATGTCATATTGAATTGAAATATGTTGGTAAGCTTATAAGAATAGGGATTGTGACATGGACTAGGTGTTTACTGTGCTAAGACATGCTTTCTTGAAGCAATCATTTGCAAGGTAAGGCCACTAAAGGCTACCTCAACTTATTGTATTAATCTGGCCTTAGACTACTCTGGTCTTAGTATGACTGTCGTCTAGCAGATACAGCTAGCATAGCTCTAGCCAGGTCTCAGATATGGTATATGATCTATTTGAGCAATAGACATTCCTGTAGTGGGTGGGTTGACATTATCAAATTTACCATTTCAGTAGCAATCTGAGTGGGCACTGTAGGTCAAGTGTCTCACAGAAGGGCTTGAAATTGGCTGGTTGAGATGGTAAGGGTTAAACAGTGTGTAGTAATTAGTTGGATGAGAGGCTAAGGGTTAAACTATGTGTTGCAATTGGTTGGACGAGATGATAAGGGTTAAATTGCCATGTACAATATCAAGTACCTCAGAACAAGGCTATACAGGAATGGCTTAGTGGGGGTTAACCTGTGTGGGTGGGGATTAGGGAGGGGTTGAGGGTGCTAGGGTTGAGCTATCAAGGGTCACAATAAGGGTGGGAAAGGGTTGCGATACCAAGGGTCAAAATTAGGGTGTTGCTGAATATGTATAAGTACATAGGTACATCTGGAATAGAGTGGATCATTTCCGATGCATAATATATTTCAGCATGCATGGGCCCATTGCACATATTTAGTGGTCTTGGCTGATAGCCTTGACTCGAGATAAGATCATGTTGTTACAAAAACCTGAATTACATTGTATTATTTTAAAGGCTGTTTGAGATTAATTTTTATATCATTAAGATACTACCTACTGTTAATTTAGGTTTAATCAGGGTTTTATGCCATTTCCAACAATATTTCAATGGTATTTTGCTGTGAACTGTTTATGGTTGGAAGTGAGCCTGAAACAACTATCATATATTTTACAGCAAGACTCGCATGCTAGTACAATAAACCAAGGATAAGGACAAAGAATGTACACTACCATGGCTATTATATTGCATAACTGTTATATTTATTGATTTATTGGTCTAGAAATTTAGTCGGTTATTTAAATGAAATTCAGGGCGGGTGGTAGTGCAGTGTTAGAACGTTGGACTTTAGAGCCAAATATTCCAGGTTCAAATCCCACCCAGAGAGTCCGGCATCAATGATCGCGAAAGTTAACTTTCTGACGCGATGTTGATAGGATGCGATGTCTGTAGAGTGGCAATGCAGTTATCATCCTGTGTCTTGTCAGTACCAGCCCATGCTTGCAGGTTTACTGCAACATTCAGCGCTACGGGTGTTGTGGGTTTCCTCCTGCCCTAAACTGACAAGTCGTGATGTACTAGTAAGTGAAAGAATCTTGAAAGCGACTCTAAACCCCAATTTTAAAAAAATAAAAAAGGAAATTCAAAGGTGAGGTAAAGATGACTGTGTTACAAAATGGTTGTACATGATAGATATCAGTTACTTTCAGCTACAAGTTGACTACTTTTTTTAAAATATGGTCTTTAAAGAGTTGCTTTCAATATTTGTGCAGTTATATCACAGCTTGTCAGATGAGGACAGGAGGAAACCTGCAACATCCATAGTGGTGAATGTTGCAGTAAACCTGATTATCATCAGTAGTAAGTGCAAGCACTCATTCTGTAAAATGTAATCTGTGTCTCACCTTGTTCTCACCCAATACTCCTAGTATCCTATAGATCAGTTAAGCAAGTCTAGATTACTGGAGAGGGTAACACATTTCCATGACTGCTTTCATATAAATACTATACCAATTAACATAATTTATTTTTAAATGATTTACTTTCATCATCTGAGCTGTGTAAAATGAAAAGAAAAAAATAATAATAATGAAAAAGTAAATAATAAAAATATTAAATTTTAAAACTTTTTGATGTAGACTAACCCACAGATACCTAAAAATATATATATATATATAGTACAATGTATAGTATGTTTGAATATATTGGCAAAGAAATTGATTATTCTTCAGTAAATACATAGATCTACTCGCTAGTTGTAGTAGTATATTGATTTATTTCACATAATGTATACTGTAAACAGGAGGTCAATGCACAGACAGCTGGAGGTGACCTAAAGTGTGTGTTTATGCAACACATGCAACCACAACAGCTAGGTCACCGATGCATACATGTATTTATCTCGAAACCATTGCAATCTACATTGCATGGACTTTAGCTTTTCGTTTACAGCTTGAAATATATGACAATCCCAACACAGATACAATCTATACATGTACTTAGTTTATGCTGCTAGAAATAGATTTTCAGAATTGTGCAATATCCTGGCAGAATATTCAGAGCTGCATTAATTTAATAAAGTTGAAAAATAATCCTATTGTACAGGTATAATAGAACAGCATTGCAAATTGTATACAATATCCTGGCAGAATATTCAGAGCTTCATAAATTTAATGATATTCATAATTCATATATCGGGGAAAATGTCTATAGTTTGTGCATTAACCCTCTCATTGCTTGATTAAGCAAATATACAGCTGTTTTGGGAATCTCTGGTTGCCTCCAGCATGGAGAGAATTAAATAGAATTGCAGGTTGTATACTTTGATAAACTATTCGACATCCCTGTAGGTGGTAAGTCAAGCCAGGTCAAAGATAGCAATATCTAGATTGTTATTCTGGTAACAAGTATGAGGGTTCTGCAACACCCTACACGCATGTCTCGTACAATACAAATATTGTGTTGTCGATTTCTCTTAATTTGTTGTATAAATAAAGGCTTATATCTTTTAACCCATCTCCCCCATATCATCACCTCTCGCAGACCTGACCTATCACACACAGAGAATTATCTAATATCCCCAAAAGACTCCATATGAGAAGCCCCCCCCCCACCTCCATTTCCCCAAACTTTCCTTTCGAAAAATACCAATTTGACCTGTAATTATTAAAGCTGACCTACCTGGAAGTTTAGTTGATTCAGCACTTATTGTTATTAAGTCTCGTAAATGCTGTCCATTGCGTTATTTACTGGCACAAATATCCGATAAGCCCCAGTCACAACTAAACACTGGCGCGTGAAGTGTCGCACAGGTAAGATGCGGCAGGCGACTCGGGTGAAACTAGCTACAACGGAGCGTCTCACTCCAACTCAAACTAGGTCATGGGCACCAGAGCTAGATCGCCGAATGTCGCTTGTTTGTGGAGTTTGTAAAAACCCAGACTGCAGGTATTCTTCACCCGCCAGTGCGTGTCGCGTATTATTAAATGGCATGCAGAGTAAATTTAGCACGAGCTCGCACAATAAGTAATCGATTACTTTTGCATGAAATACTAGTAATATCTATGCGTTATAGACTTGTGTTGAACAACTGAACATGTCGTGTTGAGTTTTTTAGTAATTTTAAGCAATTAAAAATAATAATTCGGCATTAAACAAATTACATTGTATTTACATTGTATATAGTTTATGAGTATTTAAAAATATCTTATAAATAATAATTATAATAATGTACACATTTAAATTGCACCCAATCCCCCTCTCAAATGCTGGCTCATATTATTATTATTATTATTTTATTTTTATTATTATTATTATTAATAATAATAATAATAATAATAATATTTTCTAACCTTTGTTTACTAAATTCTTCCAAAATATTGATGTGAAATTTTATTTCCATATATACATGTATATTTGTATGCATAGGTGTACATAAATTTCATATTTCTCAACTGTTACTATAAATTGTACATTAATATGATGTGTCTCTTTAAATTGGTATAATTGCATTTTAATACATAGAATTTAAAGAACGAATCCAGGGTATTTTAGGTTTTCACTGTTGCAGCACTAGGGTGGCAACTGCATATGTACATAGATTTATTCCCAGCCCACTGAACAAGCGGCTCTCTATTCATCATGACCTCTCAACTGTGACCCTTGACCTGTGACTCACTGCACCCCAAGGTGTGCGCATACAAAACACAGGACAGTTCACACACGGCAGTTATATATTGTTGTTAACATATCCCCTCTCTCCCAGCACTGTTTATCTCTGGACCTACCTTTGGGACACTGATATTTTTTTTCACCTGTCTTCACCTGTAATTAGCATACCTGTATTGTAGCACATATGTACTCTTGCTCATGTTTAACCTTCATTTGTTGAGACACTATCCCCTTTATTGCAATTATTATTTTTAATTTTTAATAAAAATAACATTTGTTGGCGCTATTGATAAATTAATCAAGGTATGAGAGATGTTTTCATTGGGTATTCTCCTAGGGAAGACACATAATATAGCGAGGTGTCGACATTTATCTGATGTGAAGGTGAAAAATGAAATTGATCGCAGACCAGATGAAGCTGGCTGGGATAGTCACGCATGACAAGTCACTATTGGATGTCATAGTCCATTTCAAAGTGATACATGCAATGTACGTGGCATGTTAATTTCCTCTGATAACAAACATCTGGTGATTGGGAGGCAAGAAGATGAGGTATTGATAAAAGATCATCTGAGATTTATGAAATTCATAAATGAAACAAATTTCAACTGAATTTGCAGTTTTAACTCTCTGTCTGCTGGAGGCAAATGTTGGTACCTTACAGCTAATAAAGGGTTTGGCCTCCTGTGTGAAATGTAACTCAGTGAAAGTAATCTCTCCTGTATGAAATAGCATAACTCTAACATAACTGTAACTCCAAGGTTAGTCACAGACTACACCATTGCTAAGGGTGGAGTTAGTTACCATTGTCTAGAGTTATGTTGTTTTATACAGAATATCTGTAGGTCAGTTCAGTTCTTGTGTATGTGTGTGTGTGTGTGTATGTGTGTGTATGTGTGTGTGTGTATGTGTGTGTGTATGTGTGTTTGTGTTTGCATATATGTATGTGTGTATGTAATGAATAACATATTTATAAAAGAACTTGCAATCAGTAAATAAATAATCAACGAATAAATTAAAATACATAAAATAAAATATCCAAGATTGTGATACCAATATTTGCAATATCATAACCTTACATTGTACAAGTTCTAAGGTGCAATGTCCATTTCATTTAGTACATTTCAGATTTACTATACAGATGTTGTTATCTACAGCATATGTTTATCATTGCATGTATACACACCCCTGCTGTTGACCCTTGCCTATCTCAGTGACCTTTGACCTGACCATGGTGTCACATGACCCGTCCACCCACTCTACCAGTCCCTGCATACCTACACTGTTATTCATTGTGTCACATTTGAAAGGATTACCTGTGTCACGGATACATTGTTGTATGCATTGTCACAAAATTGTCAGAAACATTGTCAGATGCAGGACATGCATATGTCATTATAGTCAGTCCTAAAGCCAACTAAACAGAATGTTGATATAATTGTGGATACTGTAGTATTGATCATGGTGGCTTACTGCTATTTTATATTAATAGAAATTAATATTGTGTGCAGGAATTTGATATTATTTTTTTTAAGATTTGTCATTTTATTGAAAACTGCTTTGTAATACATTAATGTGTACTTTTGTTTAGGATATGAATTTTATTATTTTGGTCTTTAAAAGGTTTTATTGATGAAGTAACAAAAAATTACTGTACATATTGTTATATTATTAAAATATACTCTCCCCCTACCCATCATTTGTATTATTATTAGTACTTTGATATTGTAACCAAGGTAAGGCACCCCCAGTTAATGTAACAATAAAAACAAATTAATTTTAAAATAACTATCCTAAAATAAGGTAAAATGTTGTAATATCAGTTATTAAAACCTTTCATAGTTTATGCATCACTATATATGCCAAGTCATCCAATGGCTGCCTGAAATTGTTCTACCTGTACCCTTGAAACATACTCTCTACTCGGTGCCCTAGCTGTTTAAGGACACCCTAGCAAGGATAACTACTGGGCCCAAACCACAGCAAGCATAGCTATGGTCTCACGTTCACCATATTCACACCTATCATTTCTATGAGTCACCCACACCATACAGCCAGTATGTATGGAGGGAATGTTGACAACAGGATCCTATAGAAACCAGCATGTCACAGTGTGTCACAGTGTGTCACAGTGTGTAGTGTGACATCAGAAACTTGACCTGAGAGGCACCACCAGCAGGGACAGTGGTGTCTGATAATATTTGCATATATTAAGAAAAGTATGTTCCACATTTCTGCCCGTGCAACATATATAATTGTAATGTACATCAGTTCTTTCATGGGATGTAATTTTTGAGAGATCTGTTGCAGGTGGGAAATTTATATAATTACTCCGGTGATTTTTCAACTTTTTTGGGGTGTGTTTACATAAAGGATCTTTTGTGCACGATTTCTTTTACAGTATAATAAATTACCTAAAAGTTTCCTATATACTGCATTGTGTTCTATAAAAAAATAAGGGAGATGATGTCATTTTATAAATATTAATTATCAGCCTCAGCTACTTCTTCACATATGACACATAGGAATGATTTACACAAGGAAAAATTGCATTTACCTTATCCTCTATATAGTCTACTATCCACAGCAATCTATTCCTGACTATATCCAATAAACCCTCAAGTGATTCCCATGTCTTCTAGACTATACTCTGGAAACTTCCCTAGACCCTGTTAACTATTAGACTATACTCTGGAAACTATTCCCTATACTATACGGATCCCAAACCATTCCCTAGACTAACTCATACAAGCTAAATCCCTTGGACTAGGTTCCCTGCAAACTGGCTACTAGACTAGACTATCCCCTGCAAACTCTACCTTAGACTATCTTCTGCTCCAATGTAAAAGTTGTTAACTGGTGGGTTGTTTTAGCGACTACTTCTGTGATCCGATTTTAGTGATAATCCAGCGATATTTTACGTGAGATGACTTCACAAAACGTAAGACAATAGTGTTATTTTAGAACAAAATAAGTTCATATTATCATTGTGAATGACAGTGAAGAGTTATACATGTACTATCTCAAGGATTTAAAACAAAAAGAAAACTTTTTGAAAGAAAAAAAATGATTGTGTCCGAATAATTAGAAAATTACGATTTGAAAAAAATGGTCATGTCCGTATATTTAGGGGCGGAAAACAATTATTTTCATCGATTAATTTATGTGTCCAAACCATTAGAGGGTACGAACTAATAGAGAAAATACGGTATCCACCAGACTAATGCAAACTATTCCCTGTAATTATCCCATGCAAACTATACTAGACTACATGCAACAAACACCTACAGTATACTATAACCCATGGAAAGTATTCTCAAGCAAGCTACAGTATACTATAACCTATGAAAAGTATTCCCAAGCAAGATACAGTATACTATAACCCATGGAAAGCATTCCCAAGCAAGGTACAATATACTATAACCTATGGAATGCATTCTCAAGCAAGCTGTCATCTAAACTTGAATGTTTCTCTGCATACACATTGCAGCATTCATTGATACTCAGACTTCCAATAAATAATGTTAAATAGGATTGATATAACTGAACACTGATAATGCTAGGTCAAGGCGACCTTTCAACACTTGCAAAATCAGTATACATGATATGCAATGTCAGCTTTATTATCATTTGCATTGAGCAAACACATTAATATTCCGTCAGTTTTCTATATTCCAGATAACAGGTTCAGCAACTATTACATGTATAGACTGGCAGGTTTTATCAGTTATGTGTACATGTACATGTAATGTACAGTCATATTTTGATATGGTCGTGATTATATAATTCTATTTTGTGAGACGGATATAGTGTCTATTTCAGTAGAGTTAATTATTGAAAAGTCATGTGATGTCTTGCGATTAATAAATAATAATAATAATAATAATAATAAAAAAATAATATATACATTTGTAATTCACCAAGTCCATGCTTGAAAAGCTGAAAGCATACTCATAGTGCTACATTATATACTTTCTATAGTCTAAATATATGTTTTGAAATTCTTATACATAAGATCTTACAAGGGTTATTGGATAATTTCATTACTTGCATTAAACAAGACAATGTTGGTTTTTTTACTTGCATTTTTTGGTTAATGTTAAATTCCAGCAGTAACATATTTAAGAAAGCCAGTCTATTACATTTCAATCTTAATCATTATCGTAAACTATATCTAAACTGTTTGTATAAACTGTGTATATTTTTATAACACTTCCCTATTTAAGAAAACAATAGATATATTTAACTACTATACAAATACAAAGAAGTAAATACCAGACGCTGACAATATTTCGAATGAGTGTTGAACAAATATCCTTCATCATGCATATGGCTTTAGCAAACAGATTCTATTTGAGTAGCTTTTTGGCCTGTTTATCAACAATCAGTCTAGTTTTGACCACTCTGCATGTCTATTCCCTGGACCCAGAACCAGACCCAGATCTTTCTTGTAATATGACCCAAATATGAATAAAATATTTTCCTAGCCCTAACTCTAAAAGCTCACTCACATGGGTCAATCGGTTGTACGACAATTCTGGTTCGATTGGTCATACAAGTAGAACTTTTCTGGTCATGTGATCTCGTCATAGAAAATCGCATTGCATGTTTGCTCACATAGTACGATTTGACACATCGTTACTACTGAACGACCCATGTGAGTCCACCTTAACCCTAACCACGTGAGCCAATCGGATTGCCTGGAATTGGGTACGGCTCTGGGGAAAAGCCTGGGTCCGCTTCTGGGTCCAAGGAATAGACCCCCACCTTTTTTAAAATATTTTTAGACAATATTTGTTTTATAAATTTTAAATTTGCACACTAAGCACAATTTGTCACCTAAGGCAAGTAAAGTTTTGGTATTTTTTTCTTTCCAAAGAATAATTAAACCTTTAGAATGTTTTCCTTCTTGAACACTGAATTTGATACAAGATTTGTAAAAATATCATGATTTGTATAATGATTTGCAATAAATATGATTTGTAATAAATATCACGATGTGTTCAGTAAATAATGCCACATTGTCATAGATGAATTACTGATCATGTTTACACAGCTAGATTTACAGTCTATTAAATAAGTCACAAATGCCTATCTCCGTTCAGTTTTACTATGGTACCACTATATGATATAGCACATGATACACTGCTAAATGTATAAGGTGTCGACTTGTACAGTGAGATCTAACAATGCCAACACTACAGTATAATGGTTGTGAGAATTATATGACTATTCATTGAATCTAAACTAGAATCGCTTTGGGGGAATGGCATTGTCCTGCAAATATTAGGAGCTCATTAGGTAGAAAATAGAGGAAGTCCTGGTCACTTACACATGTAGATGACCATTAAGGCCACAGCATATTATTTAATAGTGTCTTAGATACAATTTAATTTAATAAAATGTCATGTGGGTAGACAATAATATAATTTATTTAAATTTATTATTATTATCTCTGATTATTATTATTATACTATTATTATTTTGTAAATATTTTTTATAAATATACTTTATTTTTTATTTGTTGCTTTTTTGTGTGTGTGTGTGTGTGTGTGGGGGGGGGGTTGTTGGGTGGGGGGAGGCAACAGTATATCAGAAGCCTTAGTATGAAACAAGCTGCAATATAAGTGAAAGTGGCTCTAAACCCCAATTAAAAATAAATAAATAAATAAAATCATATATGACACAATACCACCAGTCTCAAAAATGGTACCACCAGGATCAAAACCTATCTGACACAGACAAAACTATCTGACACAGACAAAAACTATCTGACACAGACAAAAACAATCTGACACAGACAAAAACAAGGAAAGGAAATTCCTTTCACCTCCATTAGAATACGTTCATATATTATCTCTGGAGTAATTTTAGATTATCTAAAATATGGCAATAATACACACAATAAAATCAGCATTTCTAATAAAAATATGAAATATTCATGCTGAGACTGCTGTACATCCCATGCTGACCGTGACTGAAACGTGACCTGCGACACTGTTGTCCTGGTGGGTATTGTTGAAGGGCTTAACCCTCTCCATGCTGTAGGCAACCAGAGATGCCCTAAAGGGCTGTACCTGTGCCTAATCCAGCAGAGAGAGGGTTAAGAGCATCTTTGTTTAGGAAGTAACAGTGTGACAGCATTGTTTTTATAGCAGCTGTTGCACATGCTTGCAGATTAATCTAACTGTGCACCTTTAATTGGAGCAATAATTCAGTGCTACAGATGTTGTGGGTTTTCTCATGCCCTAAACTGACAAGCCATGATGTAAGTGAAAGAATATTTAAAGCGGCTCTACAACACAATTTAAAAAAAATACAAATAATAATAATAAATAAATAAATAACCCAGGCCATAAGCATAAATATTAATTTGGTATATATTGTTATTATTCTATTGAACAAATGCATTATAATATGATGATGATGATATAATGATGAGTACTGGCTTAATGATATCAATGTAAATACATGTGTAATTACATATTGACACAATTACTATAGTTTCGTATTTATAAGGGAAATCATCTAACGTCGTGTTAGTCTTGTCCATACATGGTAAAACAAGTATAAAACTGAGAGCCTTTAACATAAAAACAAATTAATTCCATCAAATTAACCAAAGAAAACCAGTTGTAAAACACATTATAACTCAAATGAAATAATTTGATGAATAGCATTTTTTAAAATCCCTTTATCAGTTTATTTTCTAAAGGTTAAATCCATTTTCTTGAAGGAATTTCCATTAATTTGATTTAATTTCCGATGCTCTACCAGCGTTTTAAAATTCTGACAGCTTTTGTCTTTCATGGTAGTACCTCTGCAAGAGATTTTGCGTAAATTTCGCGTCAGTTTGTCGGCCATTACATCACCTGGCATACATCACATGGCACTCACATGTAAATATCAATAGTTGCAGCTTGCCCCAGCTACCTCAAACCAGTCTATGTAAATCTCATTTGTTTGATCCAGAACAGAAAATTTTAAATAAAAAATATTGCTTATAATCATAATAGAACCTTTGTAGACTAACATTTTTGTTTGTTTGTTTGAATTTCTCTGTGAAGTTTTATCTTGAATTAAAGATTTAACCACAATATAGATTATATATATTCCTTTGTGATCTGTGACTTTAAAGGCATACAATCACGGGTTGTTTACATATTTCATGGTCAAACGTATTTACATACAAGTATGTACATTTGATGTGTCTACACAAGTATGTTGGGTAACCAGCTTTTTTCCCCCACATATCCCACTGGTTTTCAATATTTTGATATTTTATTATTCTTTAATATGTATGTTACGTAGCTATTATAGTGGTACCAGTGGTCATGAAAGGTTTTGACTGTGTTCAATGATTAGATTTATCCCCCTTAGTTTATTAGACTATAGGAAATTGAGATATTACAGGTTTTACTGGAAATGTAAACTGCATTAAAATTTTACCTATCCTACAGCGGTGAAAAGATATTTGGAGGTACAAAAGCAATTATATGTATGCTAACATTGCTAAGTGCATGCACTTTGCATTTTTAACTCCAAATCAGTCCAAAACGACCACTTAATCTGTGATTGTATGCTTTTACGGTCTGCAGCTGAAAATATTACTAGATTTGTCTGATATTAGCTGCAGTTCTGTAGCTAAAAAGTGCCCCGTTTACTATTTTGCTATCTATATGGCACCCTTTAGCTACAGAGGAT
>JAUTBT010073076.1:0-13516 GCA_032361225.1 Lepetodrilus schrolli
TGTGTGTGTGTGTGTGTGTGTGTGTGTGTGTGTGTGTGTGTGTGTGTGTGTGTGTGTGTGTGTGTGTGTGTATACTGTCTTTTCACAGCAGTAGATATCGTTTGACCCAATTCAATTCTTGATTTATTTGATTGTTTATTTGATTGTTCTACCATTGTGATGTCATGTTGTAGATATCGCTTGATCCAAGTATTTGATTGTTCAACCATTGTGATTTCATCACTACAATTATGATGTCGTAGCATTACTATGATGTCATAGTGCAAATGCACAGCAGCCTATAGATTTGATTTCACAGTAAAATCTTTATGATGTGGCATTTTTTTCTTTAAGGACGTAACAATGATATTTGGTGATAAATAGAATCTCATCATCGTGTCTTGGAATATCAACGAGTGTTGATATATTTGATATTCCAAGACACTTGGGTGAGATTCTCTCTCTCTCTCTCACTCTCTCTCTGTCTCTATCTGTGTCTCTCTCTCTCTCTGTCTCTCTCTCTCTCTCTCTCTCTCTGAGTACACATCAGCTAGAAATCGTAGTGCAAAAGTACAAACATTCTTGTGGTAATTTTGAAAGTTAATTTCTATTTTATCTTGTATAACCTGTTTTCACCATACTGGAATAAATATTCTGAATGAAACTCATTTGGAAGTCAACGAATGATTTACGGTTCACCAAGAATGTAATCTAAGTAATCACTTTGCATATTTGGCCATTGCATTGCTTGTGAAACATTAAGCAACACATAAATAGCAGCGGAAATGGTCATGGGAACCTAGGTTCATGAGGGACATTTAAAGTACAACGATTGACCCAATGAACTAGTAATCTACTTGCTGAGTCGGCAGATATTATGCATAATAACATGGCATTTCAACCAGATTAAACTGGATATTCCAGTATACTATCCAAGATATGTCGCCATTGCTCTCTGATATTGACATAATTCCAATACTTATGGTAAGTATCATATTTCAGAGCACCTCTATTTGCCTTTCTTCATCTCTTCAATCTGTTACTGCAAATATGGACATCGTATTTCATACATATCTATCAGAGATAGTAAACATGTCACCAGTTTCTAGCGTAGATTATTTACTTTGTATAGTACGAATACTTCATGTGAATAAAATATGTATGTGTGCGTGTGAATGCATGTGAGTCGACTTATTTGGAGAGTTGCATAATATTAAATTAATTTTCAAACCATTAATATGGTCGACCTTACTCTGTACTGCTGGTTGTGTTGACTGGTCTGGGTGCCAGCCATGTGGTTTGGGTGGCCAGTCATCTGGTCTAGGTGCCAGTCATCAGGTCTGGGTGCCAGTCATCTGGTCTGGGTGCCAGTGATATAACGTCTTTGTAATGTATACGAGCACAAAAGCAGAAATGTAATCTCCAAATTACGCGTATAGATTATCCTATCTGCCTTTCCTCTCTAGTGACATTGTAAACTCACTAGTCAATGCTACCGATCTCTCAGGGCAGCAATCAACTCAATATAACAGAATAAATTCCAATGCTGCTATCTTGTCTAGCTGGGGGAAACTCAGATTTGACAGAAGGAAATAGATACTGTCTCCGAGATGTTCTAAAAACACGAGTTACTGTCAGATTTCCTGACATACAATTTAAGATATATGCATTGCTGGCAACTACAAACTAGCCACGGCCTACGAGGGCATCATGGTCAATATTAATTTCGTCTTTGCTGACAATTTGTCAATTACTTCACGAATACGGAAAATTGATCTAGTATTGATGTAACGAAGTGTTCCTCATTGCCCAACTTTGTTGAGAATGCAACATATAAAGCTATTCGTTAAATAAACCTATAATGTAAATCTATGTAGAATATTCATATCGTGGAGGTGAGTCAGAAGTAATAAGAATCCTCCGTGTCAGAGTGGGATAGCGATCATGACAGACTGTCCCAATACTGACCTGACTCTACGTGGTCGTAGTCAGGCGGTCTCTCGATACGGACAGCTTGGTTATCAATCCAACACTCGAGTTCTTTCGCATTATTATTTTATTCATTGAGAGTCTACAAATGCAACTAATTTCGACATCGTTAACTATATGTGCGTGTATGCGTCACTATTGTCAGCGTTATAGTGGTACAGTGTGGTTAGATTGCACATGACGTGGAGTTCTTGTATCTGCAGAGATCGTGGAGCTGGTGAAGACTCCAGAGCTCAGCCCATTCCGCCCTGACACCTCCGTGCTATGTTGCGAGGCCTACTGTATCCGCTGTATGGAGGACTGCTGGGCGGAGATTCCCGAAGACAGACCGGACTTCAAGACTGTCTGGAACAAACTGAAGGCGATGAGAGCGGGAATGTGAGCACGCCTGTGCCAGAGTTAAATATGACATGAAGCCATGCACGTGGCTAAATCCCAATTCACATGCACAAATTTATTCACGTTAGTATTTGTACACATATAAGTATGTTTACTTACAGTAAGTAATTTTGTCATGTGGAAACATTAACATACATATGTAAAATTTCATCTGGAGTATATTTGCATCACCTCAAGAGGTAATGCAAAATTGTATTTACTCCATAAGTAAAAATACTCCTTAAACAATCTTTTTTCTATATTTGTACATGTGAATGGGGCTATAGATACACACATAACATTGGCTTTTAAAGAAAAAATACTTCTCGCTCAACTTTCCGTTTTTTTCAACGAAAACAAAATACACAAATCATGTGGTAAAATCATACCGGAAGAGTGTAATTTTGAATACATATTTGTAATTATACCACGTTACGTTTACAATCTGTTCATCTAACTGGCCTGAGTTTCACGAAAATGTCGTGCTGTGTTACGGGAGCTATTCATAACAGGTCGTCGTGAGTGTTTATCTGACACAATGTGTGGTTACTTTAGGAAGCGGAACATCTTCGACAACATGCTAGCTATGATGAAGAAGTACCAGGAAAACCTGGAGGAGTTGGTAGAGGAGAGGACAGAGCAGCTCATCGAGGAGAAAAAGAAGACGGACGCACTCCTGCACCGGATGTTACCAAGGTGTGTACATGTAGCAACCTGTAATGTTGCAATAACGTTTAATGTCACAATAACATCTAATGTCGTAATAACATCTAATGTCGTAATAACATCTAATGTAGCAATAGCATGTAATGTAGGAGAAAACAAGTAATGTAGCAAAAATATCTAGATGTAATAATATCTAACGTGGCTATTACGACCTTAATAGTTGAATCTTAACGCACTATCAACCTCTAATATTGCAATTGTGACATTATGTGGGGGTTTTTTTTGTGCGAAATACGAGATTGCTATAAAGATATATCCACTGCACTAATAGTAACGATGTGTTGAGAGGGGTGTCTGTACTCGTTATAATGTGGTAGTCGTTTGAGCGAGAGGACGACAATGGAGAACATTAAATTATAACAATTTCACAAACCACATTCATTTTGTTTATTAATTGATGAATGAGAAAGATGCTTGTTAACTTAACTAGTATAATCATATATTGATCGTGAGGAATGGCAGTCGTAAAAGTCAAAGCTAAATGATGTTCCATATAGGCATTTATCTATATATGTTTTCTTCAGCACAAATGTGGTATTGACCAAAATGTCAAGGTAATATAATCTAATATTGGTAAAAGCTCTGCTTTTAAAACCCGCTCGTGGACGTATCCATCACCTGTCAAGCCAATGGTATTTAGTATTAATGAATTCGTATACAGTATGTCCATATTAGTGCATATATATTTGACCTTCATATCTAAGATGACAATAATCAGTAGTTTATGACTTCATCACCAGATAACGTTTGAGAAGAGCGAGTGTTACGTTAACATGGTAATTACTGTGCAATATATATACACAGCCAGTGTTCTGTACTTTTCTAGCACGTGCACGACAGATTATAGGCCCAGGGCAGGATTTGAGAACGCAGAACCTTCGGTTTTATAGCCAGATACGCTCTTTGACAAGATACATATAACTTGTTTTTACTGGTACAATTAATCACAACGCTATATTTAGCCTGAGCGACGTCCTATAACCAATGCATAAGGACGGAACTGGATGGTGCTTCTACTCTCTCATCATCTATGATTATTGCCGGATTAGAAAGATATATTTCCTTTTTATTCTTTGAACCATTAAGTGCCCGCAAGCGTCAGGTTCCAAATATTAATCATGTTGTGTTGTGCTTCTGTTAGTGTAGAAGAGAATGTAGCAGAAAGTTCAATTACGCCAGCTGTTTATACACTGATGTGTTACATACACCGACGTCTCGGACCCTGGTCATGAATTATTTACCAGTAATCACGATCTCTGAATATTGAGGTAAACATTTAATGCAAAGCATAGTGTCACGTGCGAATAGAAAATCCGTCGTGATTGTTCGTCAAATATTACATTATTTACATTCCATTGGTAAGCACAACCTGACCTTAACGACAATCGGGAAAAAAACAGAAACAAAGTGTACGCGTGGTAACGGTCGCGTCGGGTTTAGGATGAGGGTGGATTTCAATTTGATAAAAAATAATAATAATAATGATAATAATACTGATGATAAAATTGTATTTTTGGAAATACCATTTCTTCACTTTCTCCCAAGGTCCGTTTCTGAGCAACTGAAACGAGGCGAGCCTGTGGTCCCGGAGACGTTTGAATCCGTCACCATCTACTTCAGCGACATCTGCGGCTTCACCAAATTGTCGGCAGAGAGCACGCCTATGCAGGTGTGTGTGTGTGTGTGTGTGTGTGTGCGTGCGTGTGTGTATGTGTGTGTGTGGAACCGGTCAACTCGGTAGACATGCTTCACGAAATGGTCGTATACAATAGTCTGAGTGTAGGTGTACGTCAGGGTTTTATTATAGCATGCCATGAGGCGTCTTGATTTAGCTCTGACTACCGCTACCGACCCTTTCGTGAAGCTCTCGTATCCACTTGGAGATTATGGTACTCTCTTTATATTTCCGTCGCTGATTACAACCGTTATCGTCTCTTAGTGGATACGATACGAGAGCGTCGTGAAAGATCTCCCTGAATCGTAATCTTGTTCTTTACTCAGCGGAATAATAGTATAGTTTACTTTATTGAGCGACATTCATTTAAATGTTAAATGCTTTGGCGCAGATGTCCAAGAGGAAGAGAACAGATTTGATTTGTCTGGCGTTCGAGCAATAACATGTCTGACCAGCACAGTAGAGGATTAGACTAATAGTTATTTGATCACATAGTAGATGCAAAGCTTATTGACTACGAACGTCTTCAAGAAAGCTATATAGCATGTACATGTATGCTCACTTCAGATATTCTCTGTACACGTATAAAATGTTTCTGGTACTTCTGGGATGTTTAATCTTTCTTATTAATGAAGCATAATCAGAAGACCTCTGTTTATACAGTGGGCAAATATATATATATAGCCGCCATTGTTTATGCTTCCTTAAATAAATACAAATTGCAGGTAATAGTTGTCAATCACTGATCAATGTTAGCCAGTATACGACGTTATTGGTTTTTGCTAACAACTAATCGTCAATGAGCATGAAATTACGTGTTTTTATTACTTGTAAAAAATAATAATAATTGGCGGTACAGTCAATCGCGTATCCGGAAATCATACTTTCTATAATTAGTTTTATATTAAAAGTCAATATGATTAAGTATCCATACTACCGCATCTAACTTTTGGCAATACAACGTTGTCTATACTAGTGGGGCAAGTATGAATTATGTAACCACTACGCTTGAGGTGTATGATCAAATTTAATATTTATCAGATTTGACCGCATCGTTATTTCTATTGCTCCAACCTCGCAGGGTCAGTTCTGTTTGTCGTACATTCATTATCCTCTGCTGATTGCATACTGCCATTTCTGATGGGTGTAACTGCACATCTCTGTGCATTCAGGAAATAATGTTTTGAACTTCACATTTATTTTAATTTGTATTTGTGGAATAACTATGGTTTATTTAAAAGTGTCTGAGCTAGCTATGGCAACATCAACCCAGCATACATAAATAGAGGATCTCACATGAGTAGTCATAGATAGATAGATAGATAGATAGATAGATAAAATTCTATTGTGTTATTGCACTAGTGAAAATATTTATATTCATATCATGGGTTTATAATTATTGCACTGCCAAACTCCTATGTTATGTGATAGATATAAATGCTAATTACACAACGTTATTATTGCCTCTGTAGCGTATATAGATGTAGTGCACTATCGGTAGATTGGCGTTTTCGACCTACTGTTTCGTAGATGGACTTGTGAATTTGACAAACTTGTATGCTACGTTGACTTCTCCTCAATAGATTCCTCATAAGTAGACTATCCATAGTCTCATCAGTAGACTAGCCATAGTCTCAGAGCTATGGCACAGCCCAATTTCTCAGATTCCTGGCATAAGAAGGCGAGCAGCTGGCTCATTAATTCTATGAAAAAATGAATGTAACAAGTACACTGATCCGTACATTTCTGTCCATTTTGGCCGATGTCCAGACTACCATGTCGTCAACTAGCTAGACACCCAGTCGATCCCTTCCTCTGGATGTATTTTATATATTGTAACTGGTATGGAACATACCCTATCATTCACGTCGATGTCATTGATTTAAATTTTACGGCGCAATCCTTGACTTTTCTTGCCCAAAAGTAGGCAGAAGGTTTGATTTAAAACCCATTTAATTGATTTGTATAGCATATAGACAGACAAACTATCATTGACTTGCAACGTTCTACTTTCCATAAACATTGGATATTACTATGGATGTCTAGAGTGCCGCCAACGTTCTCCCGGGAAGTGTTTGGTGTGGACGCTGATAATGTTTACATAGATAGTCAAATAGATAGATACTGTCCCTCTTGCTGAATACAACATATATCAATAGGAGAATAGTTAGGAAATGTAGACGCCTCTTCAAATATCATGTTGTTCTTCACTTGTATTTATGTTGCCTAGAATGGCATGTGTAGAAAAAAACCAACCAAAATTAAATTTACTTGCACGCGATACCGGAAAACCATTGGCTGTACAGACGCATGCGCTTTCGACATTTGCTGACTGTGCAGATGTATTTAAAATCCTGTAATTCAATTAAATTACAGAATTACATTGTCTAAGTGATGCGTGGGTTCGGGTTTCCCTATTCTAAGATGAAGCTATCATTTGGAACTAACGACATAACGCGAAAATACGCTCACAACTCTGTAGTTTATTGTACTGGGTATCGGTTCACGACGCGCTCATATAATTAATAGTCTCACGTAGTTGTCAGTGAGATTTATAAATAGATAGATAGATAAATATATTTGATATATAGATAGATAGATATATAGATAGATAGATAGATAGATAGATAGATAGATAGATAGATAGATAGATAGATAGATAGATAGATAGATAGATAGATGTGTAATATGATTTAAAGAATGTTTCACTCTCATGTTCATATGTCCCCAACATCCGATACTTCAGATCGTGGATCTCCTCAACGACCTGTACACCTCCTTCGACTCCATCATTGAGCACTACGACGTATACAAGGTGGAGACTATAGGCGACGCTTATATGGTGGTGTCTGGACTTCCGGTCAGGAACGAGGACAACCACGCCGGGGAGATCGCATCAATGGCACTGGACCTCTTGTCCGCCATCAAGAAGTTTGAGATTCATCACCGGCCAGAAGATACCCTCAAACTCAGGATCGGAATACACTCGGGTGAGCTGCCAGCCAGTTGACACAGGAGAACCTTGTATGAGAAGTCTGGAGTACTTGACATTATAGCTCCTCATATACTCAACAAATTTAATTAAGGGCCAGGAGCGTGGTTTTTTTTACATATAAAGTTAGCTATATATAATTTTAACAACGAAGAATTTCCAAACGTCTACAGGATCCAGGTATTCTTCAAGAACCTGCAGACACATATATGAAGAAGAATATAACCAGGTTCCTCAAGGCCAGTTCTAAATTTGGTAGAAAGCTTCCCCACAAAATATTAGCCGGCCCTTAATTAATTTTGTTGAGTATATTAAACTTGCGGTCTTGGCTGTTCCTGGTAATACGGAGATTTAGTTTATTCTGCATTTCTACGACCAGATAAATTCAATGCTGCGCACTTCATGTTTGAGGTAATTCATAAACAGGCAATAGTTGACTTTATGTTAAGAGTTGTAATTATCAGCATCTTTTTTTAATATTGTCAGCAATGTATCTACGGATAATTAAATGTACGATTTGCAAGATTTGGAGATTGGTTATAAGATATTGTCGAAGCTAGCCTACAAATAATATACTAGTATTCAGCATTGTTATCTGAGACTGATCACATTGTCACAGATTGTTTCTTGTCATTGAAGCCATACAGTAGCGCTTACAACTCACACATGCTAACACAAACTCACACATACTATTACATACGAACACATACTAACACATACTCACATGCTCACACATACTCCCACATACTAACACATACTGACTCTAGATAACACATACACACATACTAACATACTTACATGCATTGCTAACACATACTCATGCATACTCACACATGCAAACATATACTCACACATGCATTGCTAACACATACTCATACATACTCATACATGCAAACACATGCTCACACATACTAACACATACTGGCACATGCTAACACAAATACACATACCAACATACTCACATACATTGCTAACACATACTCATACATACTCCCACATACTAACACATACTGACACATGCTAACACATACACACATACTAACATACTCACATGAATTGCTAACACATACTCATACATACTGACACATGCTAACACATACTGACACATGCTAATACATGCTAAAGTCCAGGCTCCGTCCTCAGGTCCCTGTGTAGCTGGTGTGGTAGGGATGACGATGCCCAGGTACACGCTGTTTGGAGACGCCGTCAACACCGCGTCTAGGATGGAGACTAACGGAGAAGGTACGTACCACGTCATCTATCAACGTGATCACGTGTGCCAGCAACTAGGTACCACGGCATATGTCAGAATGCACGAAGACCTATACTACCGTCTTCATTATTCATGTCTGGAGGGTATTGAAGTCAATGTTGCTAGATAGATTTAGTAATTATATTATTGCAGTTTTACGGTTGGACGCCAATTACAATTTGTACTAAATGTCCAGCATCATCCCGCACTATCTTGTGAGATCAGACGGTAATTGTACATATACTATGTCAGATTTGATTATGAACGCGTGTGTTCGGGGGCGATGTTACCACAGAGTTGCTGATGAACGCACGTGTCCGGGGGCGGTGTTTCAACGGAGTTGATGATGAACGCACGTGTCATGGGATAGTGTTTTCGCTTGCAATGGACTACCGATGTCATCGATAGTATTATCAGCGAACGTTTCTAAAAAAGAAAATCGTCTACTACGATTATAGCTTGTCGGATCTACTACGGTTAGGGTATGTCGGATCTACTACGGTTATGGCATGTCGGATCTACTACGGTTATGGCATGTCGGATCTACTACGGTTTTGTACTACGGTTATGGCATGTCGGGTCTACTACGGTTATGGCATGTCGAATCTACTATGGTTATGGCATGTCGGATCTACTACGGTTATGGCACGTCGGATCTGCTAAATCAATTCAAAGATCGACTGCGTGAACCAATTCCAACTTAGGGATAGTTTGGGCAGACACCAAGACAATAGGCTGTCTATTTTATTCGTCATAGTCTTGCATATAGTTCATTGCATGGTAGAATACCAAGAATAGATTGGTCGCAATGGAATTTAGGTATGTTCTATCCTATGTATGCCATGATGTATCGCTGCCCCAAATATCTCGGGAATATTTGAAACTGTGACAGCGTAAAATATGTCTGATTGGTTGAAACATTTATTATCTCGTATTTATTTTACATTGATTGCTTTTAAGGGTCAATACTCTGACAGTTTGAGATGGCGGAACATATCGCACATGTAATATAGTGTCTTGAAATAACGATTATAATGTACTGTGGTTGAAATGAGGCATGGATGAAGTTCAACGTATTGCGTTCTGTGGGTACATGACATCTGTACAGAGGAGCCGTGGTCTCTTCATGTCCTACTAATGCCATTGGTTAAGATGGAATGGGTACTTTTGGGAATTACGTGTCACTAAGTTGGGACCATTACTAACGATAATAGCTATGTACTGAGGCAGCCTCGATCTCTTGTACACGGCACCGAGGTTACGGAATGTTTCATTTAGTACAATTTCATGCTCAACTCAAAGTTCGTAACTTCGGGGGCTAGAGTGGCTGTTACTATGTCTGTTACTTTTCATCACGAATAAAATCTATTTAAGCTATAAGCCAGGGGTGCGTTCAATGGAAAATACATATACATATGTATTCTATGTATTAATACGCGAGCCGTTCAGTGAGCAATACGTATGCATATGTATGCATACATTTAAATACGGGTTTGGACTGCGTAGCGTTTTGTATGAAAACCCAAAGCATGAAGCGAATGGACTTGACGCATGCGCAAACCGATTTCCTGCTATTTTCCTACTAACCCGTTCAGCGAACTACTAAATGTAGAGAAAAGTATTGTATTGTAGTGTATTGTATGTATTCTCCATTGAACGCACCCCAGGTATCGCTGATATCAAAACGGTAGCGACAATTTCCTGTTGAACTCCGCTGAGCATATTCCTCTGGATTGTATTTAGTTTCTTCGAATTCTACATTGCCTACAGTGGACAGGCCAATGAACGCGTAGTCACATGCCAATCATAAATGAACAGATTAGTGTTGAAAGGTAGGTTGACAAAAAGTATTCGATAAAACAGGATATTCTTTTTGTGACAAAATCGTCATGAATTCAAACTGTCCGTTTTGCTGCAATGAACTAGGTTATATATTCAAATATTGTATTACTAAATGATTACCCAAAATATATTATTCTATCGATTCCATGTTCATGCACTTTCCTTTGTCAGTACTCTGTAACTATTAGACAGTAAACAAGTTCATGCACGTTACGTAACCTGAAAATATGGACGTGGAAGTTGTCAAAGGGCATATTATATAACATGGTACGTATTGCACGTTATGGCATTGTATGAGGATTCAAGTGGCTGTACATGTATACATACAAACTGCATACTTGTTGGACATTATTCAGAATTATTGCTGAATGCGTGAACTATCGCAATTATCTTATTTAGTTGTTTGTGCTACTTCTACGATTATCATGACATCTTGTATCCGATTGTATACCAATACCAGTCATATCCACTAAATCTAACAGACTGCATAGAAACACTGACATATGGTAAGACTATTACTGGAACCCATGCAAGAAATCATTACGGTATTTAAAAAGAAATACACAATGATGTTTAAATTATTAAATTAATGAGCATTTAGCAATTTGTCATGCTTTTGTTTTCGTTTGTGTACATGTTGTAGCCCTTTGAATTCAAATAATCGAAATTAGCCAGCATATTCAATTTTTAACTTATCACAGGCAAATATTTGCTATAATTAACTGGCATCATTTTGTGTCTTTAAAGCAGCAGACTTGAACTCGCCAAATAATCAGCCGAATTCAACGCCATTGCAGACGAAGACTTCCTTTCACGTTGAAGATGTACAGTAGCATATAGTTGAGTAAATACTTTTATATTTATATTACCAAAAAAACCAACAACAACGTGAAATTGGAAAGGAACGTCCAAAATCCAAAAGCAAGATGTCTCAATTTGAGAGATTGACTCAAGATCTTGCATTAGATAACACTAAACTGACCTCAGAAAGGAAGGTGATTGACTACGTTCTGGTCCATCCTAGTAGCAAAATGGATGATATGAACAAGAAAGCATTGCAAAAACATAAATCAAATCGTGAGAAGTTTGAAAGACTACTGAAGAACGAAGGATTTATAATAGAGAAAGAAGAAATATCGAATGAGGTGTATGTTAAATTGCATTGCCCCTTTAAGAGACTTTGTGTGGAGGCAGAAAAGATCCATTTGAAACTGCCTCTCAAAGACGTAAGTACTGGACACTCCAGCGTAACTATAACTCCGGCCTGAACTCATGTCTCATGAGACATGTATTACATTACTTCTCATAAGGCAACTTACCTGTGTAGACAGGTGCTGATTCTGCGAAGTCCTATTTCCATAAAGACAAAAACGTTCCTTGCGAAATCGTGATCGTGCAGTCCGTGAGGAATTGTCATTTAGCTGAATCCTATAGCACCTGTCTTCACGGTAAGTTGCCTTATGAGACAGTTATGTAACAGCAGGTCTCATGAGACAAACTTACCACCTAGAGACCCACATACGGTAGCATAACTCCAACATTAGCCACAGATTATACGACTGCTAATGTTGGCAATAAGGCTACCATAGAGTTACGCTGTTTCGTACGAAGGCCCTAGTCAACTACCATTGTTTGTAAATCCCAGGATACGAATTCACACGGCTATATTGTACCCGTGGGGGGAAAGTCATTTACCTGTGAGAGGTGTGTCAGCGTATGTCGACGTTGATTGGTTCTGTTAACGGCATTCGAAATAAAAATAGGTTTATCAACAGTTCTGCGTTACCATTGTTCCAAAGTGGGATACCGACCATTAAAAATATCTATAAAGAGGTGTAAAGCCTCACGGGTACCTTAAAACAGCGTGGTATAGTAGGCCATATGTAGATGCGTATGTATGTCAAGTAGAACGTTTAGCATTATTGGCATCGTGTAACTATTGGAACCTTTAGAACATTATTTAAATAGTGAAATTTGAACAGTTATATCTAAATAAACCTTTTAAGTGAAAATAAAACAAAATGCAATTTAATAGTACTCGCCTGGAACAACATTGTAGATTGAAAAATATGAAACTTGGGATGTGAATAATTCCATATTTTACAGAATATTTGTGTGAGTGCGTGCTCTTTTATATAGTCACATGCATGTCTAGATTCCATTGGAGTCGGGATGCTTCTCTAACACTTATTATTCTAGTGTCAAGTGGACGAACAAGAACAGAACATAGTGACCTCATGGATAGAGAAACGTTTACAAACCGACGATGAAGGTATTCGTCTGGGACTAAGATGACTGCTATATTTGTGAAATGCTGTGAAAAACAGTATAAAACAATTAATTAATCATTACTATTTAACAATATAATTAACCCTGTAAGTGCTTGATCACTGAATGTGTTACGTACATTGTAGATATTAATATGCACAACGCCACATTTATATATTTCAATTGTCAGCGGACTTTGTGAGCTCTCCTTTTATCATGGAAAAGATTCATCTGTTTGAGAACAACGACAACCCAGATATGTTTTTCCGTTCTTCTCTCCGGTCATTTCTGGTAGGTAAACATACTATGATGTAGTAGTAGTAGTAGTAGAAGTAGAAGTAGTAGTAGTAGTAATAGTAGTAATAGTAGTAGTAGTAGTAGTAGTAGTAGTAGTAGTAGTAGTAGTAGTAGTAGT
>JAUTBT010073087.1:0-13516 GCA_032361225.1 Lepetodrilus schrolli
ATTTTCGAACTAGACAGCATCTTAGTGCCAATGTATGACATACTGTTTCATTGTTTCATTATATTACACTGTTTCATTGATTCAGAAACTTGGCACAATTTTCGAACTAGACAGCATCTTAGTGCCAATGTATGACATACTGTTTCATTGTTTCATTATATTACACTGTTTCATGTATGACATACTGTTATGGAACTTTGCCCAATCTTGTTTCCTTTCTTGTCAACTAAGGCTGTGGTGTAGGGACTCTGAGAAACCAACTGAAAAATTAAGAAAACCACAAGCATCAAAATTGTTGCCTTCTTCTACTTAAACAATTTGAATATTCTAATGAAATCATATAAGTTGTTATCATACAACATGTACAAGAAGTAGCATATGTTTCAGATATCCAGTGACTGATTTGTACAAAAAATATACAATAATAATTTTACTTCTAGAAAGATATACTGTACTACTATAATCACAACTCTCATTTCTTTTACTAAGTAGCAATAATGTTGTGTTTAGCATTTAGATAATACATTAGCATGGAGTAATTTTAGAGCATACATTAGCATGGAGTAATTTTAGAGCATACATTAGCATGGAGTAATTTTAGAGCAATTTTAGAGCATACATTAGCATGGAGTCATTTTAGAGCATACATTAGCATGGAGTCATTTTAGAGCATACATTAGCATGGAGTCATGCACACGACGATTGGACCATTTATTAATTTATTTAAAGAAACAAATTAAGTGACCACAAAAAAAACAAAAAAACTTCTACATAAAGTTGCATAGATGGCAGTCTTAAGTTAAATTAATTCCATAATAAATGCATGAAAACAAATTGCTTATAGCTGGAAGCAATAGATTCTATGTATGTTTCTAAGAGTGTTGACTTCCAACCTGTCCAAGAGTGCATTCAATCTGCCCCAGGAAGTCATCATCATCCAGACTTGTTGACTTGTTGTCGATGTCATACACTGCCACTTTCACTTTCTGCACTTTTTCAAAACAGTAGTCGATTGCGAAAGTCTCAGCAAATACTGGGTCCAAGCTGTTCGTCACATTCTCTGTCCTCCCAATCTGAATGATTCCACATCAGTAATTAAACTTCCAGTAAGTGTAACCATAATATATACCAATAACTATATTTAGCGTATGAAAACAAGAACACTCACGTAAGACATCATCATCTATTGATCAGTTGATATTGATTATGACAAACTTGCCCTTAATTATGGTAAAACACGATATTTATATTTAATAACAACGGTATACAATACAACATAAAGTTTCAGCCACCTCTGTGTATTGTTGTCCAGTCAGCATGTAGAGTACGGCACATGGATCCGACTTTGACAAGACATCTTTGTTCTTCAAATTCTTGCATTCGATCCTTAACTCTACCTTAGACACACATTGAGCCACTCCCCCTCCAGGTTGTGCCATGGCCAGCTGATCAAATTACTCTGAAAGACAAAAAGACTGTGCAAGTCAAGTTTGTTAGTTGTAGCGTAGTAAACCTGTCAGCACCCGCAGTTGTTGATGGCCTGGTAATGCCACTGCTGCTCTTTTTTTCTAGATGTCTGCAGACATTTGTCGACAGAGTCGGCCAAAATTAATTTAGTAGTAAAAATTAAGGGGGGTATAATCTCCAACTTTGCCACCAAGTTGAAGTTGATCAATTTGACAGCTGTTTGATAACAGACGGCACCTGAAGGTGTTTGTTTTTGTTTTTGTTTTTGTTTTTGTTTTTTTAATTGGGTGTTTAGAGCCGCTGTCAAGATTCTTTCACGTATATCACGGCTTGTCTGTTTAGGGCAGGAGGAAACCCACAACATCCGTAGCGCTGAATGTTGCAGTAAACCTGAGAGCATCGGCTGGTACTGACAAGACAAAGGATGACAACTGCATTGCCGCTCTAAAGACAGCGCAAAAAGGTCATGTAACGTACACCCTAGGTTTACGTATTATATTTATTTTATTCCTTTCTGTGATCAGTAGACAGAGCCAGAACGTGCTCCAAGCTGATTGGTTGGAGGTCATGACCTATAGCTCGTGCAACGTTGTCAATTTCATACGTAGGGAATACGTAGGTTAATTCAAGTTACGTTTTGTATTCGGGTTATATTTAGTTTTGTCATTTAATATGGTGAACTATATTTCAACTAGTTGCAGAATAGAAATAGTATAACGTGTGTGATTCTTAATATGCAAATTAGGTCTCGCATGAGATTATTAAGTACTCAAGTGTTGAACTGCCGAGCAGTTTCTGAAGATATTTGTCTTGTATCTGGGAACGGGCGTCTGCCGAACGTTACTCTGATGGGTAATTCGGAAGCAAAGCAACCAGATGCATTTCCATTGGATGGTTGCGAGGCGCAAGTGAAGGACTGAGGGATCACTTGTAACAGAGGAACTATTCACTTGAGTTCTGCCGATCGCTACCGCTATGCGATCACTGTGAAGCTCTCCGGATTGCCAAGTTCGATCAACTGTGGTTCCCAAACGGTCTCAGGTGCTGAACCACTGTTGATCGAACTTTGGAGATGGAGGAGCAGCCTTGCGAGGAGTTGAGACAGGAGTACCGGCATCGCAATCTTGGGGGAAGCCCTAGGGAGCTGCTGTTCTTCGCCGGGATTCGTCTCTTGAGCACTGACGATGGAATCGCCGGAGGAAGGCGTGCCAAGCTAGGTGCGCAATAAGCGGGTTAGGTGGGAAGCTCCTCTTCCCACTAATCTAGAGAAGACCCTGACCACCAGCTTCGCCGACCAACATCGACCTTACTGTGAAGACCTCACCAATGAGCCCTGATATACCAGGTAGGCCAGATGATGACTGATGGAGGCGCTTTTGATAGTCTAGTAAAGCTCGCCATAAACTGTGTGTCTATCAGAGCTAATTGGTAGGTTGTGGAAATGATTCGGATTTAATGAGAAGCATGTTGAAAATAAGGTTAGTGTGTTTCAGTGGTGGCATCGAGATACTTGGTTGTATAGTAGAAGTGGTATCATACAGATTATTGAGTAGTATTGGTGAAGAAGCCTCCATTAAATTTCGGAATTATAGAGGTCGGCAACCTCCAGCGGCCCCTTACTCACAGCGTCTCTGGACGCTCGAATGAAAAGTGTTAGGTCATGCTGATGACACCCTGAATAAACAACTGATCACCTGGTGGCAGCGATTTATTCAGTTTAGGCCAGGGTTCTAAATTTTCTTGCGAAACTAAAGTTTTTCGAACCGAGCTTTGTAATAGCCAGGAAAGTTATCTCAAATTACATAGAGTCCCGGGTCACAGTAACATTCGCGAGCATTGAGGCCGGGTTAGGGTTAATCAGCTGGTTAATCAGACTGATGTCATTACGTGCCCAATAAAATAACAATATCATTAATGTCTACCACGTATATTTATGTAGAATAGCAATGAAGATGTACCTTTACTTGAAGTAATCTGCAGTGGAAAAGGACCAGGAAGAGATTTTATTTCATAAGGAAGTGAATGTCGGAAACAGCCGATCCATTTACGGTTGTTGTAATATTTAATATTAACGCGATATTGTATTACATTTAATTCATATGATCTAATAAGGAGCAAATAACAATAAATATACACTTAAATACATCCATAATATGTAATTTACGACATCGACACATTTTATAAACTTCCGCTTTCACTAGTTTCAGTCAACACAGCTTCAGAAATCTCTAATGATCAGAGGACTTGGAATTATTTGAAAGTCCTGGTTTTACGCAGAGATGGTACTGTTTGTAAAGGTTGTTACCGGCGTAACAGTTCGAATTTAAATTATACAAAATGACGTAATATGTCCGTAACATTTCGTGGAAAACATACCAGGATATCGCTAGCCATTTAGTTTTCGCGCGTGCTAAATCTGTCACTTGTTTTGGTAACTACCTAGCATTCCACAAATAACGCAGGCAATCTATATTGGTAAGTTTCCTCGGTATGATATCCGCCCACACCCCCTCCCTTTTCTTCCATGTGTGTCATTTTATAACGTGCAATGATATGCGCAACATTAGAACAAGGCAATTTTGTAAGGATACTGATTTAATGACATGGTGAAAAATACATGTACAACTCCAACTCACATGTGTTTGTCGATAGAAATCTAAAATGGAAGCCTGATGTCACATGACATGACACTGTTAACCAAAGTAACTGTCCGAAGATAACCGATTGCTGGTTTTGTTTAGCCCTTGGGTCCCCACTATACTATCTTAGGGGTAGGGTTATTCGGTTACAGGTAATTTGGCAGCCAAACCCGTTCACGCTTAGTTACGGGTCGATTCGCGCTAGTTTCGGGTCGTTTCAAATGTATATATCTATATTAAATAGAATAAGTGTGCATAGAGTAGTACAATAACATCAATGGAGATGAAGATTATCGAATGAAACAATATGGAAGTACTACCTACTAACTGTGTACATTCATTACTTAAATAGAACCAATCATACCAATTCCAAGGTATTCCAATTGTAACATGTTTAAAATCAATAAACAACACTGTAAACGCAACACATTTATACAAATATGTATGCTTTATTATTCAAAGTATTCAAAATATGAACAAACGATATATACAATGTGTGCATAGAGTAGGTAACAAAAGCATCAATGGAGATGAAGATTATCGAAAACTAGCGCGAAACTAGCGCGAAATGACCCAGGTGCGAAACAACCCAAAAAGACGTGGCGTGAAGTGACCTGGACGAACAGGTTTTGGTGCAAAAGAACCCGTAACCGGTTATTCTAGGGTTAGGGTTAGCGATGTAATTACAAATATTTTTGACACACATTTTAGTAACTACAAAGATAATCAAGAACATCGAAGCACTTTGCTATTGAAGCGGTGGTAAAATATAACTTTTAGAACTCATGGACTGAAGCATCCGTAATAGTATCAGACTCATTCCGTAATAGCATCAAACTCCTTACAGGGTTCCTACAGCAAGCGAATCGATAAGACTTCGAAAATTTGTGTTAGGCTAGGCGCTCAGACACTGTAACTTGTCGCCCATGTGCAGGTTGGCACAGGTTCGATTCCCGGTTGGAATCCCCCAAAAACTATTCATGTTTCATTTCTAGAAATGATGAAATTTGAGGATGGAATGTTTTCTCAGTGTTAAAGATGGGAAAGGAAAACATGAAAAAAAAGAGTGGTGTGGGCGGAAATTTTTCCATTTACTCATATACAGTATCTTGACCCTGTTTATGGCCGTGTAGTGATAATGCTTCGCAATACAGTACTCACTTCATTTAGCTGAAGTCTGCGAGTATAGAGAAGCATTAGCATGACCCGGCCATAAACATGGTCAAATACAGTATCATGAGTATGTTCACATCTTGATATTTCGCAGATATAATATTTATTCAGATACTTATTGTTTGACCAGAACCAACTTGCACTGATCACAAACTGACTAATAGTTGCATTCATATATTTCAGTATTTCAATGTTTGACCCAGTTACGACTTGATGTCTGGAAACAAGCGACACAGAATGCCCTACGTCGCCAGGGCGACCCCGCCCAAACTGATGGTAAGCACCTGCCATGCTATGGTGCAAAAACATGACCAAGCAACTTCATCCGGTTGTGGAGAAGGGGCACAGCCATCATACACAGCTCTGTCATCCAGAAATCACTGCTGCAAGTTACTGCAGGGCCTACAGGATCTCAGAAACAACGAAACTCTGTGCGACTATTCCCTGATAGCCCAAGGGGAGGTAATCCTCGTCCACAAGGCAGTGATGGCGGCGTGCAGCGACTACTTTCGAGTGATGCTCTGCGGCGACATGAAAGAAAGCCGGGAAGGCAGCGTGGAGCTGCGAGGCGTGACTTCCAACGGTCTGAAGGTGGTGATCGACTTTGCATACACCGGGCAGCTGGGACTGACCACAGAGAACGTGGAGGACGTCCTGTCTGCGGCCACTCACCTGCAGGTCAGCGACGCCGTGGAGCTGTGCAGCAAGTACCTGGAGACGGTCATCACAGTGGACAACTGTGTGGACATCCTCAACCTCTCTGAACTCTACTCACTGTGTGCCATGCATTCCAAAGCTCAGCAGTTCCTCCTGGACAACTTCGAGATAGTGGCAGATTCGGATCAGTACTACAAGTTGACCCACTTCCAGATGGCTGCGATGCTGGCTGAGAATTCGCTGCGGGTGATTTCTGAGTATCGTCTGTTCGAGCTAGTGTTGGTGTGGATCAACTACAAGCTCGGTGAGAGAGAGGCGTACATTGCCGATCTCATGCAGAACCTGCGTCTGCCTCTGTTGTCTGGAGAAGAACTGGTTGAGAAGGTGAGTAGGGTTGACGTGATGAAGAACAACCGTAAGTGTAACGAGCTGTTGACCGAAGCTAAAGACTACCACATCGTTGTCAGCAAACAGCCTCTGCTTCAGAACAGCCGCACGCAAGTGAGATCCGAACACAAAAGTCTCGTCATGTGCCATGCCCAAAACCTGGAGAGCTACAACTTCAAGACCAAGAGGCAGGGCTTCCTCAGAGATGCTACTATTCCTCTGTACAACCCATGCGTTATTGCCGTAGACAACTTCATGTACGCCTGTGGTGGGAAGTACGACAGCACAGAAAACAATGAAATCGCCACGGCCAGATGTTTCAGATACGATCCCAGGTTTGACTTCTGGTATGAACTGTCCTCCATGAACGAGGCCAGAAAGGACTTTGTGGTGATCGCCCACGACGGACATCTGTATGCCATCGCGGGACAGGACGAGAACATGGTGATGTGTACAGTGGAGAGTTTCTCTATCTCCACCAACGAGTGGGAGATGCGGGCACTGCTGAGTCACTCCATCTACGGTCATGCCGGAACCCTCTGTCAGGACAAGCTGTACATCTCTGGGGGCCAGAGGTTCTCGGGCTGCTGCAGCAATCTGGCCTGCTACTCTCCAGACTCAGACTCCTGGGAGGAACGGGCACCCATGATTCACAGTCGCTGCAACCACGTGATGGTGGATGTCAAGGACCACCTCTACGTCATCGGAGGCAACATCGAGGACAGCTACGGATTCCCAGTTCCGATCATCGCCATCGAGCGCTTCAACCCATCAACCAATCAGTGGACGATATGCGAGAGCACAGCCAACATACGCGAGGCAGGAGCCAGCGTGTCTGACAACAAGGTCTACATCGTGGGCGGCATTAACGCTGAACACTACTACTCCGACCTCCTGCAGGTGTACAACCCTCTCGTGGACACTGTAACCCTCGTGGAGAAATTCCCAACACGGATATTCGGGAAAGCCTGCTCCATCCTGACTCTCCCACAGTATATATAATGTATTACTCCATGACTCGCGGCACTTCTCGTCTGTTACCCAGGAACAGTCCCTGAGAATTTTATATTTTTCTACTGTTGATCCCAAAGTTCTCATTTCTTTTAGTCAATTGGTTGACATAATGATTCTTCATCTCTCAGTCTGTGATTGTTTTTCAAAAGGACTATGAACAATGTCTGTTACATGCATTGATATTTTGACAACTTGCTTTACTCTATTGGCTCTGTGGTATTGAACTGTTGAATTTAAGTTCATTTTGTATATAGTCTTGATTAAAGTTACTTCTCTTATCACCATTGCAGGGTACTATTAGTATTAGTTAGCATTGTTGAGGAAGTTTGAAACGCATTTCCCACATTTAAATTCACGAATGTTAGAAGTAACCAGACATGCCCAATAGTCTTGCCATTATTTAAGAATATTAAAGTAATTTAAGTTAATTATGTGTGAATTATGTATTATGGGTGCAATAAACCCATGCTATAGATATATATTTTTTTACTAGTGCAATAACACAATAGATATTTATAATTGTATTCATACGCGATATCAAAGTGATTTTTGTTACCTCTTTTAGAGCTTTTTCTTAGGACTTAATTTGTCGAATATAAAATTGAAAAATCTCTTCAAATAAATATGCAAACACATTTATTAATATTTACACATTTACTTGGAACTATATTTTGTCCACGTGCATTAACCCAGTTCCCAAGACATTTGCCTATAGACAAGTGTTTGTGACTGAAAATCAATTACAATAGAATCTCACATTCGCGTTCATATATTACTGAATTTATTCAACTTGTTGGCAAAAATGATATGCTTGGCAGAGCCACGCATAATATCGGTTTTACCAACTCATTTGAGATCCTCTATTTATTACTTATATTGTGAGCATACAACAATGGCAATATTATCAGTTAGGCCATAGTTATTTAATTCCCTGGTTTACTGATTTTTCTGTGTTAATTTTGGCCAGGGCGGTTAAAAATAAAAATAAATATAATTTGATAGTTTGGCCAGTCGGTCGGGTCCAATATAAACATTATAGTAATTGGAGATCTGACAGAAATAATAATGATAATAATGTCTAACATAAAAATAATTATATTTAAATAATTATCTTTAAATTGTTAATAATTATCATTAAATTGTAAATAATTGCTATGAACACCAATACATATAAATTGTTCAGGTATGAATCCACAATTATTTTCAAAGAACTGCTCGTTATGTTATGTACACTTCCCAGTAAGCAATCAAATTGACTTTATGTCAACTATTTCCTGCCGGACTTTGTTCGTCCAATGGTAATTTTTACTTGATATGACTTATTCCATCACCATTTATTTCTATAATTTCTACACTGTCGGTAGAATATAATACAAATAATTATTTGGAATAGTGGAAAGAATCAGGTTGGCAGATCCATAAACCAGGGAATTAAATAACTATGGCCTTATAAATGGTAAACATGATAACTTAAGCTATCACCAATCCTCGCACCCCAGTGGTACGTAATTCCGTTCCTATATCTCGCTTCATTGTGGTACCCCTGGCACACATCTAGAGGGAAACTTGTGCAAACAGCCAGCCAATGAAATAATTTTCCCGATGAATTTGGTGTAAAAATGTATCCAATGAAATATAGTTGTAATTTTAGCTCCTAAACTGTTTGCGCATTTCCAGGGGTACCACATGAAGTGAGATAGGAACGGAATTAGCGCAGGGGGGTGAGGATGGCAATCACTATGATCACTATGATCACTATGTCATAAAATCAACCATGCTGAATAGAATGTGCTTAAATGGAATGTTAGTCCACATACATTTTGTTAGCTTCACATGATATGTTAGCTAAGGATTCGTATACATGCCAGTTTGCTGGTGAGAACTATAACCATTCCAACCAATATTATATGTATTTAGTTGGTTTCTAATGTTCTCCAGTATAGGAGTGGGGTTTATCAACGATTTTGAACCCACTTTGGAGACTGGGCATCAAAATTTGTTTTCCTTTCTGACCCACTAATAGGATAAATGCATTGTTGATTTCATGGAATTTCTACAAGTAGGAAATATTGCTGAAAATGTTGATTTGACTATCAACTAGGCCATAGTTATTTGATTCCACTTTGGGAAATGAAAGTAATTACACTGTATTTGTATTATATTCCGACAGTATTACTACTACTAGCCTTTTGAAAATGTTAATATGTGATGAAGGAGCAAGTCTTGTAAACCATCATTGGACATGAACAAAGACCAACAGGCAATGGTTGACACAAAGTCGAAGCCAAATTGATGCGTACTCGTAATTATTTATAACAAAAGTATAATGCTATTGGAAAGCAGGGTGAATGTACTTTGAAAATAATTGTGCATTCAAATCTGAAAATGTTTGTGTGCTGGTGTTTATAACAATTATTGACAATTATATTGATTCAATTATATTTATTTTCTGTCAACCGACCATTCGTAATCTCCAATTATTATTACTTTTATATTGGACCCGACTGACTGGCCATAATATCAAATTATATTTATTCATATTTTCAACCTCCTGAGCCAAAATAATCACAGAAACATCTGTAAAGAAGGAATCAAATAACTATGGCGAAAGTATGTTTATGTACATATTGTGACTAAAACATGTTCATGATTAAAGACATTACTAACCAATACCAAAAAATGACTCATTGAATACAAAATATGACTCGCTGAATATAAGGACATGGCCACGATGTAAATGTTAGGAAGTGTTGAAATTGGCAAGTATGCTCATGATGGTATCCATTGTTATTTATTCATGTGTTTGTTCAGGAACCTGATGGTTGTGTTGTCATACTGAGGTGCGTTGATATCCTTCAATAATAAATACTTTGAAATGAAGTCATTGGATTTAAAGTTTTCAAATGATATTGAAATGTGGTTGTCTTTCAGTTTTCATGGAAATTCGAGAATGTGTATCTTCATGTAACATTTCAATTTGTGTATGATAATGATTCAAATTGTCTTTCATAACCATTGGCTTCAAGTTGTGCATTGTCTCAGTCAGCAATAACCGCCTGTAGAATATTTTGACGTAACGTATTTTGATCTGGCACAGCCGGGGATCGAACCACCGACCTAACTTTTTGGGGCAAACGCTGCAACTACTACATCCTATTGAGACGGGGAGAACTTTTTTTTAAATACAAATTTTAATTGGGGTTTAGAGTAGCTTTCAAGATTCTTTCACTTATATCACGACTTGTCAGTTTAGGGTAGGAGGAAGCCCGCAACATCCGTAGCACTGAATGTTACAGTAAATTTGCGAGCACAAGCTGGTACTGACAAGACCAAGGATGTTAACTGCATTGCCATTCTACAGACAGCTCATCCAATCAATATAGTGTCAGAAAGGTAACTTTCGCGAACATTGATGCCGGGCTGCCGGGGCGGAATTTGAACCTGGAACCTTCGAATCGGACGTCCAACGATCTACCACTGCGCTACCACCCGCCCCGAGACGGGGAGAACTCTGCTAGACCTAGGCATTGTTACTCGAATCGTTTATGAGCGTTGTTAGAAGTGCGTCTTCTGACACGATCATGATAGGATGCGCTATCTGCAGACATTATCCTTGGTCTATCGGTACCAGCCGGTGCTCGCAGGTTTACTGCAACATTCAGCGCTACGGATGTTGTGGATTTCCTCCTGACCTAAACTAATGACAAAAATATATTGAATTTTATCACATAACATAGGAGTTTGGGAGTGCAATAAACCCATGCTATAAATATACATATTTTCACTACAATAACGCAATGGATTTATATAATTTTATTCATACGTGATATCAAAGTCTTTTTGGACCTCTTGTAGACCTTATTGGGACTTAATTTGTCGAATATAAAGTTAATAGATTTCTTCAATTCAATATGCAAACACAGTTATTAATATTTGCACATTTATTTGGAACTATATTTTGTCCACGTGCATTAACCCAGTTCCCAAGAAATGTGCCTATATAATGTTTGTGATTGAAAATCGATATTACAATATTTTCTACAGTTATGTGATAAATAGAATCTCACATTCCTGTTCATATATTACTGATTTTATTAAACTCGTTGGCAAAAATGACATGCTGTATCGGCAGAGCCTTGAATAATATTAGTTTTGCCAACTCGTTAATATATGACTACTCGTACTAGATCCGCTCTGTATTCTTTTCGTAACATGAACAAGCAACTGTAACGTTGCTGCTGAATTGGAGCAAATGGCAAACTATGGGCAGAATGTCGGAACTAAAATGTCTGCAAGACACTAAATTTAAGTTTGGTTCAAATTTGAATACATAGGCCTAATTAAAATGTGACCGCTGTGACCCAGACGTCTTACCTCGTGACCCATGACCGTTAAATCAAATAACCATAAGGATTATCTCGGCATTACCATACAGATTAACTTCAGAGCGAATCTATTTTCATTACAGTTATCAGATTTAATCTCGACAGTTAACGATCGATTTAGCTAGGGGTCGCTTAACTATTTCTATCTAGTAGGATTATCGAGTGTATCACGTGGTATAATATACAGGTATGTCGAATATACAGAGTACACCATCTAAACCATTCTGACTATACTAAATCAATTTCCAACACATCCAGATAACAGCAGAATAATTCTTTGATATTTGAAAGAAATACAACTCAATTATCAAATTCACAGAAACTAATCTAATTCTATATTTTGTTTAATGTTCAAACATTATGTGTTCAAATCCCGTTCCGAGGGCCCGTCATCAATGTTCGCGAAAGTTGCCTTTCTGACGCGATATTGATAGGATGCGCTGTCTGTAGAGTGGCAATGCAGTTATCATCCTTAGTCTTGTCTATACCAGCCCATGCCCGCAGGTTAACTGCAACATTCCTCCTACCCTAAACTGACAAGCCGTGATATAAGTTATAGTTATATAGTGATATAAGTGAAAGAATCTTGAAAGCGGCTCTAAACCCCAATTAAAAAACAAACAAACTATATGTTACTGTGTGGTAGTTAGTCGAGACGAAAGAATTACGAATGATTATGTTCCGAGTCGTCTCATCACATTTCAATGTTGGTACATACTTCTAATTTCAATGTAACACGAAAGTAACTAAGAGAACAACATGGATGTTGAAAGTATATAAGAATGAGGCCAAGATAGTAATATACTAGTATATTTTTGTAAGGCAACTGATTTTACGTTTATTTTATGAAGCATGCGTGTCTTGGTATTACGAAATTACAGGTACCCGTATACTATTTGGCATATTATTGTCACACAGGGGAGCAATTCTTGAAGACTGTGGCCAGGCAGATTAACTTTAAATACAACCGTACGCTAATGTCTCAATTTAGCATGTTGTATATTAATATAAATTGTAGCAGTATCACGAGGTCATATACGGGACACATATCTTAATCTACCATTGCAATAGAAAAGTAATACTCAGTTATTGGAAACATGACGCTGATTCTTGAACAGGCAAATCTCGCAAATGATGACACGTAAAAATGGTGCGTGAATCGTTGTCATGATAGCGGGGTATAAGAGATTATTACTCCTCTTGAGTAATGTATTTCCCTCTCTGATGTTCAAGCGGTGTAAGTTTTAATCTAGATCACGTGAACCAATCACGTTTCGCCACTCTGTAATGGAGGTAAGATAAAGGAATTTATATTCCCGTTGTACAATGCATTTCACTCTCAGCTTCTCGGGGGGTAAACAGAATTATAAAGATCACGTGAACCAATCACATATCCACTGTTTGACATGGAGGTAAAATAAATAGCCTTGTTGGCGAGCGGTATGGACAGGAGTGTTTTCCTGGGACTAAATGGACCGCGGAATGTCATCTGTGTTTTATCTTTCGTATTGACAATCATGTACGTTTCTCTTCAAAAGACTTCATTCTGGAACTTCGCGTGTGTGCAAGGTACAAGGTAAGTAACGGATGTACAAGAATATTAGGGGCGGGTGGTAGCGCAATGGTAGAACGCTTGGACTTCGGAGCCAAAGGCCCGTGTTCAAATCCTGTCCCGGGAGCCTGGCATCAAGGTTCGCGAAAGTTACCTTTCTGACACGATATTGATAGGATGCGCTGTCTGTAAAGTGGCAATGCAGTTATCATCCTTGGTCTTGTCAGTACCAGCCGATGCTC
>JAUTBT010073098.1:0-13516 GCA_032361225.1 Lepetodrilus schrolli
ATCAAGACTTGTCAGTTTAGGGCAGGATGAAACTCGTAACATCCGTAGCACTGAATGTTGCATTAAACCTACGAGCGCAGGCTGGTTCTGACAGACCAATGATGATGTCTGCATTGCCACTCTACAGACATCACATCCTATCAATATCGCATCAGAAAGGTAACTTTTGTGAACATTGATGCCGGCTCCCGGGACTGTCATACCACCCACCCCCTACATTTGACTGTACCGCTGAACGTTGCAGTAAATCTGTGAGCACCGGCCAGTACAGACAGATCAAGGAAATAGGTCATATGATCATGGAACATATTGGAAGACATTTCAATTATTAGTTTATGAGATATACCTTAAAAACAAAGCAATGCTATTGTGAAAATAGACCAACCAACCTTTGTTCCACCTTGCTGAACGATGAGACCACGGAGATCTTCTTCAGTTGCTAAACTCAGAAACACTCTGTAAAAGAATTCAGAAAAATAAGATTGCATATCCCATATTTAACCAACGAATGAATAGAAACTTAATTATATTACCCTTAAAGGGACGAATCAAATTCTTTTTTTAATTGTTTTTGCTCATCACTATCATATGTTATTGCAATTAGAGTTGTCTCACCTTGAAAGGAGCTCTTTAGTGTTCTTGCTCTCAGTACCAGACATGGCTACCAGAGCATTTATAACGCCAGCTTTGGCTAACTTCTGGATTCGGACCTTCACATACTCCATCTTGTCCTGTGACACAATTCAATTAATATTAATTAATTAATATATATCACAGTTTCCTATTGTGAACATGGTTGTTAAAGGCATACAATCATGATTTATTGACATATTTCATGGTCAAATGCATTTTCCCTGGAAGTATGTACATTTGATTTGTCTATACAAATATATTTGGTAACAAGCTAGATTTTTCGCATGTCTCACAGCTTTTCAATATTTTCATATTTTTTCCGTATCTCTAAGTGTTCAAAATTGTGAGATAAAAAAACTTAATAAAATACAAAAATATTTCTGACCAGCAGGTACTTAATAGATTTTCTGAACACTACACACAGTCTGTTACCTTTTCGTGTTCCTCTGGTACGTGTTGTTTTGAGAATTTGGCAAGCTCTACAAGCTCTGGCATCACGTCCTGTTTGTCGTGACTGTTTGTCACGTTCACTAAGATGGTGACGGCAGCGTACATTACATTCTTCTCCTTGATCTACAAATACAATAAAAATCCATTAAATACGACGTCAAATTGTTTTAAAGATGTTCTTCTCATTTGAACTTGGTACAATTTACTGCTTCCATTTTTATTTGACATCTTGGAAAGTTGTAATTTAGTGCAGTGATATTTTACCTGTGCGATTTCAAATACGGACTTGAGGGCGGCCTCGTCGTTGATCAGCTCCTCTTTCACATCCGCGTCCAGCGTCAGATACGCCATACCCTCGGTCGCCCACTTTCGGAGGTCGACATCTTTAGATGGGTTTGTCAAGAATCTGTCAAAATAGTCCACTATGTTCAAGCTGTGAACCTCAACATACAATCTCAGCCGAGCAATAATGGCACTATTACAGAGTTGAATGTGAAAATAATAATCCATGATAATGCGTGTGTTTAAATTGTGCCAAATTCGTGCCTGAAAGCTTGCTCAAAGCACTACGAAATTAGCCTGGGTTCCGTTCCATAGAACAATCATAGCTCTACGAGTCTTAACTCCTATATGTTAACATGAAGCTACAACTCTCATAGTGCTACTATCGTTCTGTGGAAAGGGGACCTGGTTAATGAATTAAAAATTATTTTTTAAAAATTTGGTTTAGAGTTGCTTTCAAGATTATTTCACTTGTCAGTTTAGGGCAGGAAGAAACCCGCAACATCTATAGTGCTGAATGTTGCAGTAAACCTGACAAGACCAAGGATGATAACTGCATTGCCACTCTACAGACATCGCATCCTATCAATATCGCGTCAGAAAGGGGTTAATGGATCAATGTGCACTCTTACTTACCTTCTACAAGACTTGGCCAGTACCAGTGATGACCCATCCTGCATTGGTTTGGCACTGACGTCACTGCCATGGAAACTGCCAAGCTTGCACATTCCCTGAAAGCCAAAGCATCAGTTGTTGCCAATGGAAATCTACTATTTTGTATTGCATGATCAATCAGCTGTAACTTCAACATTCAATAACTACCCTACCTGTCCATCTATAAAGGTGAACATAGAATATCTAAAAAAAACATATATTGCACACAATTTTACTTATCAGCTCTTTACGATTGATGTTTTTTTAAATTGTGGTTTCAGGGTTCCATCTAGGAAAAGAAGCTGATGAGTGAAATGACCCATCATCTGAATCTGTGATGGGTCATTTAGAAAAAGCGTGGGTCATCAAAATTGCAAAGTAATTTGTCCATAAAAATATGAGATACATTCCTACCTCCCTACCTAGTAGATCTACCTATACCCTCAATTTCTGGCTTTTGTAATTTCTTTATTAATTAGAAGTGAAACAAATTCACAAACCTACGGTAGTCTACGTAATACTTAAAACATGCTGGTAATGACGACTTCAAATGTAACTAGTAGCAAATCCCAATTAAGCCAAGTAATTAGCAATGAATGTAGAAACATGTGTAATTACCTCTAAAATTGCGAGTAGAATTCAAGGTTACCATAATAAATTCACGGTTGAGAGAAAAAGAAATCAGTCGGACTCATCCAAGAAATGACCTACTGCTATTCAAGCTAGAAACATGATAGATAAATCCAAGTAACAGTGAAATGGCCTATTAGTAGATTGCATTGTGCACAATGCTTTTATAACCATTATTATATCCAGGTATATTCATCGCTCAAGATGTCTCTCAGACAAATTCTCCGCAAATGAGGGCTTCAGTTTTCGTGTAGACTATTATTTCGTGCAAATAAACTTTTGCATGTATCTAAAGTCTGCAAATATATTGTTTTACAGTATCACATTCCTAGCTAGTGTAGAGTGAAATGTTTCAAGATTAACATGCTTGCTGCTGAAGTAACAGTGATGTTCGTAAACAGTCAGAAACTTGGAAAGCAAATTAAAATACTGACACGCCCACAGGCCGTGCATTGAGAAAAAAGCATACGCCATTCACGAAAGATGTGCGCCATTGATGCAGGGCACGGTCCTAGATTGAACCCTGTGATTTAGAGCCGCTTTCAAGATTCATTTCACTTATATCATGGCTTGTCAGTTTTAGAGCAGGAGGAAACTCACACCGGAGCACTGAATGTTGCAGTAAACCTGCGAGCACCGGCTGGTACTGACAGACCAAGGATGATAACTGCATTACCACTCTACAGACAGCACATCCTATCAATATCGCGTCAGAAAGGTAACTTCCGCGAACATTGATGCCGGGCTTCCTGGATGGGATTTGAACCCGGCGCCTTTGGGATATATATATATTAGCAGCTCATTTTTGGTGAACAAACATGCACCACTTGGCTACTACCTGCTCTGACACCCTTGTTGATTGTTCCGGAAATTAATGTTTACCACTAAACATATTTTGACCTACCACAAGGGCTCGGACTTGAATGCTGTCGTCTGAGGAATGGTAGAGGTTCTTCAGAATAGAGACCGCGTCTTTGAGCAGGCCAGAACACCTGTCCTTCTTGGATGCCGAGTTGACTATGGCCTCTACTGCAACACGCTGTGGGTGGGAAATTTGATGAATGGTATTTGTTGATAGAATATGTTTAATTAGCTAAATCTGACTACGTAAATTTGTAACTATGCCACAATTGCACATTCTCCAAAGTTCCTCAGTGAGTGAGCAGGTTATTGTTTTATGCCAAAGCGGGAATCTTTCACCCATATGCGACTAAGTTCCTCAGTGAAGTGTGGTCTTAAATTGTAATTCACTAATACTGCAATGGTATGTAAATGGTGGGAGGAGAACCTACAGCAACTAATGCTAAGACTATGATTTCATGCTCAAATCAGGCTTTGCATTTGAAATCCCAATGCAAAATGTCAGAAGCACAAAATTATACAAAAACCCTCCAAACCTCAGGGTCAGTTAATGTTATACGCTACAGTAATTGGCATTGCATCAAAGTATGCATAACTGCTCTCCATCACAGTCAATATGATGGGATGGGATTTGAACCTGTACTTTTTGATTTGTAGTTTCTCATTAACCCAGTCAGGTACTCTCTAACCATGTATCAGTTTCTTAATAATAAATACAAAGTTAATTCAAAGGTGGGCGCTAACAGATGCCTCGATAATCTTTCAAAAGACGAAAATACCAATCAAAACATTCACAATCCGATTCAACCCGTCAGATTAAATCTTGATACAGGTGTTACGAAGAAGTCAATTGATTTCTGACCTGGTGTAGTTTGTTTTCACTGTTAGCCAGGGCGAACATGATCTGTGTCACTCCCTCTGTACCCAGAATTGCATTGCCAACATCAAATGGACCCTGAAAATTATTAAATTAAGCATTAATAAAATATACTTTTAGTATATAGTATTATAGACAAACTTAACTTTAACACCAAAATGCTTCCAAATATGACATTCCAAAAGATGTGATTTATCTATCATGTTATTAAATAAAAGAAAAAATAATATACACTTATATAGCACCTAAATCTAAATTTAAACTGCTCAAAAGCACTTTTCAGTCTCAAATACAAAACAGTGCCATGAAAGCAACATTGAACAGGTGAGTCAATGCTTTTCTGGGTTGATTGTAGATGGAATGGTAGGTTAATCCATAGAATATGGATTGTTTCACTAAATTAAATTTGGAAGTAGTTTTACGTGGTTATAGATATAATCTTATACACTTTGTACCTGTAGTAAAGAGGATATTCCTTCTACAGCTTCTATCTTAGATTCCAGGTCCTCTTCTGCAAACAGCTCTCTGAAAATTGCAACCGATATGTGGTTTTGAAGAAACATTTTGACATATCACGGTTTGTAAGTTTTAATGCAGGACGAAACTTGCAACATCCGTGGATGATAACTGCATTGCCATGGTACAGACAGTGCATACTATCGTGATCGCATCTGAAAGTAAACTTTCGCCAACAATCTACCATTGCGCTACCACCCACCCCCGACATTGACATTGCATTCTATCACGTTATATACCTGAAGAATGACCCACAAATCTCCTTGAACTTGCTCCTCAACTGATCGCTGTTGAGGTCATCGTATATTTTGGACAGGGCGAGGGATGCGTGCATTCGGGAGTTTTCCGTGACTGGCAGTGTCTTGTGCTCCTTCAGTGTACAGGCCACAGTTAGAAGAGCTTCCACACCTGAAACATGTTTGAGAACATAGTAACTAGCACAATCACAAGTTGTGGATCATTCGACGTCCGACGGTCGGGAGTCTGCATAAAACGACAATTCAGTTGAATGTGTAGTGCTAGCATTATTACACTCAATTATAATTTAAAAAATTTGCATTGGGGTTTAGAGCTGCCAATTTGGATGTTTGAGTAAGAATGTGAGTGATATACCGTAATTAACTTAATAATTAGAACCCTCTAATAGTTCGAACATCTAAATTATTCGCAAACAATTATTTTTTTCTGACCGTAAAAATACAAACTTAACACCAAAAAAATTAATCGTAGTTTTCTAATTATTTGAACAATCATTTTTTTTCAAAACAATTATTTTTAAAAGTATTTATTAAAAAAAAATCCTTCATTTACTTACCATTTAATTTACAACCATATGTGGTACTTAATTTGGTTGTCCCTAATAATATGAACACTGATCATTATAAATGTTCATATTTTTCTAAGAATTCTAACAGCTACAAATTTAATTATATTCTCATGTTCAAATTATTAGGGTAATTACAGTAGCACTAGGGCATACTCTAGGAAACTCTTGTGTTTATCTTTATATCTGATCACTACTAGAGCAATACTTTTAGTTGATAAAAGAGCTTGATAAAAGGGTGCAAAAAATCATCCATGAACATACTGGAATGAAGGGAGATAACTGTATGGCATGTCAACATTACACTCCGTCCATACCAAAATTTAACAGCACATTCTCCATCATGGAAAGGATAATGAGACCCATAGCTCAGTTTCAAATCCTAATTTTTTTTGGCGTTGTAAATAAACCAACAGAAAAAGCTCCATTATATGAAGATGTTTTTATCTTATTCCTGAGAATAAAATTACAATCAAGGACATCACGACAGCCATCAGCACCAAAAATATCTCTGAGGACATCACTACAGCATTAAGCACTAAAACTATCATCGAGGACATCATGACAAGACAAACATCACCATAGGTAAGTAAACATATGCCGCTACTTGCCTTCATGAGACATGAACTTGTTGGTCCAGTTGACTCCGTCCTTCCACGGGACGTGTTTGATCAGGAGTTCGATGGCGTTGTCGCGGCCAAATGCCGACACCTTCCCGTTCTGTACCATGTTGATGAGCAGCACGAAAACCTGGTCCACAAACTTTTCCTCTTCCTCCGCTGAAAATGAAATGACATTTCAAATATGAACCATGAATGTGATATGTCAATCATGAGGCATAATGTCTATGAATTTTCATTTTCTATGTACGTTATTTAGAAGAGGTCCTTTTGTGGATTATTATTTTTTTTGCATTGGCAATATTGTGTCATATAATATTTGTGGATTTTTTTCACTCAGATTTTTACCTAGTTAAAGATACTTATTTCATTCAATGGTTTATGGATCCGCCGATCCGATTTTGTCCAGTTTGGAAAATAAAAATAATTATTTTTATTATATTCCGCCAACTGTACTGGATTTTAGAAAATTATAATAATAAATAATAAAAGGAACAAGTCATATAAACCATCAGTGGACATGAACAAAGACAGGCAGGCAGTGGTTTTGAAGACAATTTGATTGCTTACTAGTAAATACATAGAACACAGGTATAATGTAAAATAGTTATTGCTATTGACAAGTAGTACTTTGAAATTATGTGTACATTCAAATCTGAACAATTTATATGCACTGGTGTTTATAACAATTGTTGACAATTATATTTATTTCCTATCAACCAACCACTCATAATCTCAAATTATTATTATATTTACTGACTGACCAAAATATCAAATTATATTTTCGACCGCCCGAGCCAAAACTATCAGAGAAAAATCCATAAACCAGGGAATCAAATAACTATGGCCTTAGTAATATTATGTAACAAAATATAAAACATATTTTAAAAAATATTAATAATACAAAAGATGACCTTGATATCCTTGATATCTTCCCCACTCCCCTCCTTACCAACTTTGAACTGTGGATATCGCACTCGTTCTCCCTTTTTCTTGTCGGCGTCATATTTCTTGACTTCCTCTCTGTATTTGTCCACACCTGTGACGTATGTGATGAGGTTCGCAATCAACAGTGAGACGGAATCAGTGACTTTAGCCTCGGGGGAGCCTAAGATACGCAGTAGTTTCGGTATGCCGATCACGTCTATGATGGATTTGGACTGAAAGAGCGGCGATTTTTTTACAAAATATAAATGATAATTGTTAAACGTATCATAGGTTTGTTTACATATTTCATGGTCAAACATATGTTTATATGAAAGTATGTACATTTGATGTGTCTACACAAGTATATTGAGTAACCAGCTACATTTTCTGCATATCCCACTGGGTTTCAATATTTTATTATTTTTTAAATAACGATATGTATGTTACGTAACTATAATGGTACCAGTGGTCGTGAAAGGTTATTTCAATCGTGTTCAATGATTAGAGTTATCCCCCTTAGTTCATTAGACTGTAGGAAGTTGAGATATTACAGTACATTTTTCGGGTTTTACCGGAAATGTAAACTGCAATAGACTTTTACCTATCCTACAGCGGAGTGCATGTACTTTGCATTTTAACTCCAATTCAGCCCAAACGACAACTTAATCTATGATTGTAGGATTTTAAGATTGGGAATTGTGTTAGGAAGATTTGTAACTTTGGATCTCAGTATTTCTAGATAAAATTAAGACTACTGTCACAAAGCAACACTTCATGTAATCTTAAAATGCCATTGGTTTGAACTCGATAGTCCAAGGGAGATAACTGCTCACAGTAATGTTGACATATAAGATAAGATAAGACGTTATTACGGGGGTATTTGCTATACACATTAGAGATAGAAAAGATTATATTAGCAGACCATGATGCTTTCTAATGTCCTGATATGTTGTAATTATTATCATTATTCTTAATTATTATTATTATTATTATTATTATAATAACAATATCAATAACAATAACAATAATAATAACAACAATAATAATAATAATAATAATGCACTTACTCTAAGTTTGCTGTCTAATGTCCTGATATGTTGTAATTATTATCATTATTCTTAATTATTATTATTATAATAATAATAACAATATCACTAATAATAACAATAACAATAAAAATTAAAATAATAATAATAATAATAATGCACTTACTCTAAGTTTGCTGTCTTTACTTAGCAAAGCCAGGACACGAATAGCAGCTTGTACTAAGTCGATGTCTTGGTCGTCAAGGAGACCCATGAGTAAGGTGATGCCATTTTCTCGCTGAATAAGTTGACACCCTGGCTCTTCTCTCGCCAATACAATCAGATTGTTCACAGCCTGCGTAATTAGACAAGAGAATTGTAGTGAATTTTAAATACTGTATCAATGTCATGATTATCACTCGAAAGCTGTTGAGCAGTTTAAAATTGGATTTAGGTGCTATACAAGTATTAGATAATAACCCACGAGATACGGGTGATTACGGAAAATATGTCCCAAGTGAAATTAATGTTCACAGTTATCAATATTGCCTGAAAAAGGTAACTTATGTGAACATTGATGTCGAGGTAAGATTTGAACCTGGAACCTTTGGCTCTGATGTCCAACATTCTACCATTGCACTACCACCAGCCCCTATCATGTCCGTTGTAAGCCACATAAATAATACAATTGATGCACATATACTTAAAGTAAAAATGCTAGAAAAAAACAGCGATAAATGAAAATGTACCTGTTTCCTCTTATCAAGATCAACTGTTTTATCAAAGGCAAAGTTAAACATCTGAGACACTTTTGACACTATGCTGTTCTGTTGCTTTGACTGGAACAAAAAGGACAACAATTATCTCAGTATTCTCAAACATCAATGATATAAATTAAAAGGAGAGGCGGTTCCATATGAAATTACTCACATATTACCCATTACCATTTTACTCGTGATCATAATTTAAAAAAATATATATATAAATTTAATCAAGATTTTAGAAGACAACTTTCTTTTAAAACAATAAATAATGATCCTACCCTTTCTTGAATAATGGGATTTAATCGTTTGAAAACGGGTATAACTGCCGAATTCTTTGGGTCGACTTTCATCACAATAGCAACATCTCTGAATGCCTCTTCAGGTTTATTCAGCTTCTCATAAGCCTGGGATCTTCTGAAGAGAGCTTTGGGGTCGTTTGGAGATATTTCCAGGGCTGAAATATAAAAATATAAATATATATATATTGTAGTGAACCCTTGACATAACGCCCTTCATTACATCGCAGATTCGGTTAAACCGTGCGGTCAACCATGGACCCCATTTTTTAGTCTAAAATATTGGGCTGGTTGCCATGCATGGTAAAAAGAAATGCGACTAGCTGAAATTTTTTTTACTGGAATTTGCAGCATTAGTACAACTACAAGAGATGTATTTTTCATAGCACAAACAATCAATGTGAAAACACCATGCAATAAAGACGTATTGAAGTGTCCTATACGTGTCAGTCTAAAGAATATCACTCGGATACCGCGAACAGCGTCTATCAGCAGTAGCAGAGGAAGGACTAGGACTAGTTCCCTGCCAATGTTACACAAAACAACCATGCATAACATAGACATGGGACCAGACTGTATACCCTTCTTACATCAAATATATACAATAATACATCAATTAACTGGATTTTAATGTTCAGGCATTCTGGTTAAAAACTGGATTAATCACGAAATTTGAGAGAAATAACAATTGTTCAGCTGTTCAGAAATAGGATAACTTTGGTTAGATGAATATCACATGACAGCATATTATATAAATACATCGATAGAATCTATTATGATCTATTGGATGTGCAAAGGATAAAAAGGATGCATTTTAATATTGAAATGTATATGATGATGATTATCATGATTATGATGATGTAGGTTATATATTGGTCTGGGTTAACCCTGAATTCCTACTTTATAACTCATAATTTATCATTCAAAATGGAAACCAAACATAATCAGCTGTTAAAAAACCCAGAAGAGTTCCTCAATAATGTTTATAATATGATTTAGTTTGCTCACACTATGCTCAAATGAGTCAGAGCAAGTTATCAAGATAATGACTGATCTACAGCTCACATTTAGTTGCCTCCGTGACGACATTCTCATACTGATCCAGCTTCAAATAGCAGGCTGCCCTATTCTTGTAAATAACGGCCTTTTCTGTCTCCTTCATGGATCCAATGTCCAGGGCTTGTGTGTAACTTGCCAACGCCTTGTCAATGTCTCCATCCTTGAAGTACTTGTTTCCTTCTTCTCGCAAAGTCTGACTGTCAGCCATCTGAAAACAAATTGTACATTCATTTGTATACAGTGTACCCCCTAAGGCATTGAGAAGGAAAACGAGGGCATGCTGACCCAGCGTAATAATGTAGCACTATAAATATGCTTTTGTGGATGGATTTGATGCATTATTAACTATTATTATTATTGTTATTACTATATTATAATATGTTATGTGCCTACTGTTGTCTTATGCTTCCCGTACACTGACCGACCGAGGGTGTCATGCACCAACACACGGTCAATGATAATATCTATATAAATTTAATAGTTTAATGTTATTGAACGATCATGTGCCAGCAGTGTCCAGTTGAGTCTACGAGAAACCTCAGGATTCATTTTTCGAATCTGCTGAAATCGTGCTGATTTTTCGTTGTGACATCATCTCACACACGAGACTGACTGGAATCGGCTGGTGTATGGCTTAAGAATTACTATTAGTGGTCATAATAATAACTGCTACCTTGATTAATATTTTAGCTTAGGTGACGTTCCTTTGACCTGTGCCAAGTGTTCGGAGTACTCTGAACAGACAATATTGTCAATGGAACGTCTCGCACACTGTGCGGTCTTTCACTCATGTACTGGAGTGACATTACCCGTCTGTCTGAGAACACTTCGCACAGATCAAAGGAATGTCACCATAGTTCCAGCCTTGGACATGGCAGCAGGATATGTCAAATGTATCTAACTGTCAAAAGTAGTCTAGTTATTTGAATGGATTAGGGATAATTTGATACATAATTTATTCAACAATGCTCTCACTTACTCATTCACAATAATAATGCTGTTATTTCTAGACATTATTATGTCATGTATACATTCTAGAAACAACAGTGGACACGTCATCTGCATTAATACGAGTAAGTAAAAGCATGATCCGGAATACATGTGATCTGGAACTGCCCCACGCATTATATTGGAAAGATTTCCGCCCGCACCCCTAATTTTTTTCATGTTTTCACCTCCCATCTTTAACATTGGGAAAACATTCCGTCCTCAAATTTCATTGTTTCTAGAAATGAAACATGAATTATTATATTAAAATTCTAAATTGTGAATTGAACCTGCACATGGGCAACAAGTTACAGTGTCTGAGCGCCTAGCCGACTGCACTACTGGGAAACACATGAAAGCCTTACACAAATTTTCGAAGATTTGTTGCTTCACATGCTGTGGGAACCCTGTAAGGAGTTTGATGCTATTTCGGAATGAGTCTGGTACCATTACGATTTCTTCAGTTACAGTATGCGAGTTCTTAAGTTATATTTTACTAACGCTTCAATAGAAAAGTCATTCGATGTTCGTGATTATCTTTGTTGTTTATAAAATGTATTACATAACCCTAGAATAACCCTAACCCTAATATAGTACAGTGGGGACCCAAGGGATAAAGAAGACCTAGTACTCTACAAATAACAGTAGCAGTATATGACGTCACAACATCAATTGGCCATCCTCAGACAGTTCCGTTGGTCATTTCATGTGACATCCGGCTTCCATATTAGATTTCTATCGACAGACACACGTGAGTTTGATTGTACATATATTTTTTGCCATGTCGTTAAATCAATATCCTTACAAAATTGCGTTATTCTAGTGTTGCGGATATCATTGCATGTTATAAAATGACACAGACATGAATAGAATGGAATTGAAATAAAAATAACAATTCTAAAAATATTTTGTAACAGAAATCTGAAAACTTCTAGATATACTCGATCCATTCTCCTGTCAAAATCGGAAAAGTTATTTTCTAAAACTTTCAATTTCCTTGAAAACGGATAATTTGGGACGCGAGAGAGTAGTAGTAGTAGTAGTAGTAAATACTCAGATGGGTAAACTACACATGGAAACACAAATACGAACCCAAAGAAATTAAATAGTTCAATAGTTACCTTTAAATCAAATGTCTTCGCTGAAAAGTTCCACCGGTCTATGAAACGGAAGTACGGATTTCTAAGCCTCGATAGTCTCGAGAGTTCTTATCTAGCTGTTCTGAGTTTTCTAGAAAGATCTAGAAAGATCCGTGGCATATTAAGTATAGTCTATTCCACCTACTCTACCAGGTCCAGTCTACTCTGACTATCATAAAAATAATGACTCACTTTTGATCAGTAAGTTCACGAGATGCGACTAAAATGTTTAATTTGCTCACGTAAGGGATATAACTCTAGTTGAATATTGCCCCAAATAGTTACTTTCCATATATGGTAGTGGTAATTGGATCCCGCCTGTCCTTCTTGCTGTTCGAAACCCATATCTTTTTCTGCGTTCGAAAACTTGATATTTTCGCCGCTTTTAAAATGTCCTGGTATTTTTATTACCTTTTATGAATATGTGTATTTACATCCCGTTTTTTTTTTATTATACCGAAACAACCTTAATGGGCTGTGCTCACCTTACACTGTTTGTGCATTGATTTGTAGTGTTTTTCGTCGCAGCGGAAATATTTTCCCCATACGCGACCACTACAATATAACTGTATATAGTTATGATATTATTTGACATGCAATACAATAAAACAAGCATGGGAAAATGCACATTATAATTCACAAACGCACATTATTGTACCGATCTAAATTTAAGTAGAGTAAAATAATAATAATAATAATAATAATAATAATGAATGTAACGTCACACAAATCGGCCATATGAAACCCTGTCCCGCGCACTTGCACATATTATGTATGGTAGCGCAATAGTAGAACGTTGGACTTCGGAGCCAAAGGTTACAGGTTCAAATCCCGTCCCGGGAGTCCGGCATCAATATTCGCGAAAGTTACCTATCAGGCTATCTGACGCGATATTTATAGGATGCGATGTCTGTAGAGTGCCAATGCAGTTATCATCCTTGGTCTTGTCAGTACCAGCCGATGCTCGCAGGTT
>JAUTBT010073120.1:0-13513 GCA_032361225.1 Lepetodrilus schrolli
TGCACTTCATTTAGCGCCGCATCTTTCTGTTTCCAGTAGATATTTGTAGTCGAATATTGATAAAGTATTCAAGAGATGTTCTTTGTCAGATGATCATGACATTTTCTTCAAAACTATGTTTTAGTGTAAATTCCATTGATATGTCCTCTATAAACATTGCTAATATATAATATAAGCAGTACTCAACAGCGTGATTTCTTACACAAACGTGGTTGCCGTCATACAACCAGGGTCTACTCGACTCTATTCTATTAGGGAAATGTCACTGGGGCCTTGACAAAAACGATCATGGACTGGTGCTGTGACGGACAATTAGTTGTTCGTCTTCCTTCCGTACTAGTTGTAGGCTGTTGGTCTTACCATCGTCCTAGTTGTAGGCCCTTGGTCATACTTCCGTACTAGCTGTAGGCTGTTGGTCTTCCTTCCGTACTAGTTGTAGGATGTTGGTCATACTACCGTACTAGCTGTAGGCTGTTGGTCTTCCTTCCGTACTAGTTGTAGGATGTTGGTCATACTTCCGTACTAGCTGTAGGCTGTTGGTCTTCCTTCCGTACTAGTTGTAGGATGTTGGTCATACTGCCGTACTAGCTGTAGGCCGTTGGTCATATTTCCGTACTAGTTGTAGGATGTTGGTCATACTACCGTACTAGCTGTAGGCCGTTGGTCATATTTCCGTACTAGCTGTAGGCTGTTTGTCTTACCACCGTAATAGCTGTAGGCTGTTAGCCAAACACATACTCCCAAACAAATGCTGGAAATATAATTGTACAACTTTAGTGTATATATCATTCATACCATCACTCAGTAGACTATGACATTATCTATCAAATGAAATTAGGCAGTGTGACATGTTATCAAGTTTTAAATCTAGTATAATGTTGTAGCCTTGCGCAGCAGCTTGGATTGTATACTCCCCAGAGTTGAGAAGGAATTGAGTGAACACAGATCCGTTCAGGGGTAATAATGTAACGCTATGAGCACGCTTTCGAGAGTGGATTTGGTGCAATATAAATGTTCACAATAGTATTATTAGTAGAAATCATTGGTATAAGGAACCGAGATGTTATCACACCTGACTATTATTCCTATGGGTCAAGAAGATATTGTATTATACTCCTTAAACTTAGATATGCCGTTAGTCCATTGAATAACGGTTTGTTGAATTTGGACTCTCTGATATTGCTTCATGTCTATATGATAATCCATGTGAAAATTATGTCCAGTACTTTCTTGTATGTCAGAAATACAGCACATACCGTGAAGATATGCTAGGACATATTCAAAGAATATCGTTACAATATAATGTACATCTCGATGTTAAGCCAGTATTAAATGGCTGTTCGGATTTACATGAGTTATTACAGCTGTACATTGCACAAAACAAACGATTTACTTAATATACTTATGTAAATATTTACAATTATATAACGTACATTTATTCTTAATATATCTTTCTTCTCTCCCCATCGTTTCTTCCCTTCTCTTGGAGCGGTTTTCATTTAAGTTGCAATAATGTTAAACTCATCCATTTCGTCTTGAATAAATTATATTAAAACAAAACTAAACACATACTCCCACACTGATACACACATGCTCTAACACTGGTCTTATTTGTGTTTCAGCTGATGAGCTGCCTTACTCCAGCAGTCACAATGGTCAAGAGTACTGTGGACATCTAACTTATGCTGCTAATGAGGACGGCTTCCATCCATGTCTGCCATGGTCACAAGTATTCGAATCTGAACCAAGCCTGTACTTGCCTCAGTAAGTAGAAAGCGGTGAAAATACACCTGCGAGTTGATATGACTACTAGTTAATGCTACCGAGATCTAAATCTCTGCGCTCTAATCTTCTACGTTCGTAGCATTTAACGTAGCTCTGCGCGACGTCGATTGCAGTAGAAGTCTCGTGAATGTCTGCAGGGTCGTCTGGTATGTCAAACTATGGCACCTATAAATATATTCAGTCCAAAGGTGCACATACGATATTGACGTAACTTTGAAGAGAAGAAAGAATTTGATAGCAGGGACACAGAGTACCCCCGAAGAGACTCCCGAAGAGACTGATATGAGCGTAGCAAACACCAAACTAACACCTGCGGCAATGTCATGTCACAGTGATAACGTGCGCCGACACATAGCAACCATGTGTTTGTTTGAACACCTCTGAGTATATGTGTATAGTTAGTACAGTAACCGACTAAACGTGAACTGAGTACTTTTATATTATCACAGCAATCGTGAACTCATTACTTTTATATTATCAAAGGAAACCGTGAACTCAGTACTTGTAGAGTATCACAGCAATCGTGAACTCATTACTTTTATATTATCAAAGGAAACCGTGAACTGAGTACTTGTAGAGTATCACAGCAATCGTGAACTCATTACTTTTATATTATCACAGCAACCGTTAACTTAGTACTTGAATGTTATCACCACAGCCATGTAGTGAGTACTTTGTACTGATACATGTATTATCACAGTAACCGCAAACGTGAACTGAGTACTTGTATTGCCACAGTAACCGTGAACTGAGTGTATTATATATTATCACAGGAACATTGGACCTTTATATTTATATGTCCTGCACATAGATAGTTGACCATCGGACATTTGGAAGTAACGTTAATTTCAGTTATACCCGCCATTGACTACCTTTCCTTGTATGATATGCATGGACGTTACAAGTTAGTATTCATCATTACTTTCAGGTCATATGGATCCAACCAGCACTGCTCATATGAGTTAAACTATTGCCGGAACGTCCTGGGTTCGAAGAAGGGACCGCTGTGTGCAACATCCATCAACAAGAAAAACATAACTCTTCTGTACTGTGATACGGGACGATTCCGTGAGTACACACGTGTGTAGCTGACCTGTGACAGACAGACAGACAGACAGACAGTTACATGTGATTGTATTCCTGATGATTTCAAGCAATGTTCAAATGCTGGCCTAGTATCCAACAATCTGAAAAGAAATGTCTTTATTTTAATTATTATGTTGGAAGTCTGTTATCATTGTGTCCAATGTTGTGCATCTCATTGTGTGCGATGTTGTGCATTGCTTTGTATTTCTCACGGGGGATATGATCGTACAACATGGAGTAAGCGTACTGTTGTTTAGTGGTATGAACGCATACCTGGTAGCTTGATGTGTGTTCCTTCTTGTCTTCGTTTCGCTAATGGAGTTCAAACATCCCTAGTGCCAATTCTATGATCACCATGATCACGTAATGTATTGTAGTAATCACACATTACATGCATTGTAGTTCAATTAGAACAATCTAGCATGTGCCAATACATATATTGTATGGTATTCGCACTTTATTAGCACCACGAGTTGAAGTTACTATATCTGTATTACTCCTCGCTGACAGTTATTTTAGTTATATATTTCCTGTCTCTGTGGAATAGTTCCTCCATTCGACGTCTTAGACAACTGCCAGGCGTCGCTGACCGCAGATCCAGAGTGTGTGGATTCAGAAACCAAGCGAACATGCTTCAAAACCTGTCTAGACAACGGAAAAATTACTGACTTCGTACCAAATGAAACGCCTGGTAAGTGAGAGGCTGATTTGTTTTAAGTTTGTATTTCCATATCTACGGTAATATTCAGGTGATCTATATAATTATGTATTCGATCCACGAAGAGCCGTGAGAAAAAGTGAAAGAATCTTGAAAGCGGCTCTAAAGCCTAATTTATAAAAAAAAAGTGTACGTTCTCATAGAATTTTACTACGAATTTTCTACAGGCCATATTGTATAATTAATCATTCTGATGGAACTGCTGCACATCTTTGTTTAGTAATGTTGCGCGAACTTCTCATAGTGAAAATCGGCTACGCGTCAAACGCAATTATTTCTGTTTCAGCCAAAGACATAACCTGTGGGCAGCCTGTCCTGCCAGTAGACACGACCAATCAGAACTATGATGCTGCAGGCTACGCCGTTGGCACGATCATCAATGTGAAATGCGACAATTCAAATGGAAACAGAGATTTTATGTGTCTGTCAACCGGCCAATGGTCCACACAAAACAATTTCTGTGCAGGTATGCAGGTGTGTGTGTGTGTGTGTGTGTGTGTGTGTGTTGTGTGTGTGTGTGTGTGTGTGTGTGTGTGCGTGTGCAAGTGTTGTTGATGCTCATTGCTAGGTGAGTTGACCCCTGACATACCTATTGACTGTGCACCAGGATGTCTTCTCTAGAATGGTGATCATCAATAGTAATCCATGTAATTCCTTTTTCTAGCGTGTCCCACAGGGTACACAATGGCGAATGGGAAATGCTTGGACTACAAACCAGGTACGAATGTGTCCACATCCATAGGAGATGCATGTATACATGGATACTTACATTATATGCATTCACTTACATCCGGACATACATGAATACACGCGCACACGCAGATACACATACACACACACACACACATGCATACACACACACATATATATATATATATATATATATATGCATGTATATGTTTATGGAATGGTAGTTTTGGGTTGGTAGTACTGAATCAATAAAGCAATCTGAAATCTGATCTCGCGTATTCAGGTGAACATCGTAAAAAGGTTTCATACATTTATGGCGCAATTTAATTCATTAAAGTGAATGTTATATACACAGAAAACCTAACTCTTTTTTTTCTACCATGATTGTCTGATAAAGTGATTTAACTCGCTATATGGTATTTTGCTTTTTGTAACACACTATATAGCTAGACAGACGATTAAATACTAGTAACCAATGGTCTCCTTGATGTCTTGATATATTTAGCTTCACATTATATAGTTGGTTTCGGTTATAGATGGTCGTATCGCATGACACTAGCACTGATGATTTACTTGTGTACGTCCTAGATGGCTGCCCAGATGGTTTTGAAACAAAGGGAGATTACTGCTACAAGCTGTTGGATGGAACCTACACCCACGACACTGCCGCCATTGCCTGCGAGGATCTAGGTTACCGCCTAGCGTACCCTATGAACATACTCGAGATTGACACCGCCCTGGCACCTTTCATTAGAGAAAAACTACCGTAAATACTAGTTTGTATATGAATTTTCTTCTGCAAGCACTACCGAAGATCTCTATAAAACATTTACTTTCCCTATTGTTCTTCATTGTCCACTGCACATACTCAGCTTTACAAATTACTATGTTGTAGCGGCAACACTGATGACGTGCTACTGGCATATCATCCCACCGCGCAGGGTGACACCTGGAAGCTCTACACCAATGGACCCGGTGTTCCTTCTGATGTCTGGGTAAATGGAGTTGGTACGTACATAACTGATTGTAATTAGTCTATTCGTAGTCCGAGCATTATGAAAGTTCACTCCTATTGAGGTTAATGCAGGTTGCGAAAGTTATGTCAGCCTGTAATTTGTGATAAAAATGTGTCATTTGATAATTAATTGACCTTCTAGCACCAACCGGCAACCAAGTAGCGATAGATGTGGCGGTTCTGGACTGCAACTTACCTTCCATGCGCGCCAGACGGATTCATGTCGCCTCGTTTCAAGGACTCGCCATATGCCAAGCCCAGAAAGCAAGTAAGTAGGCATACAGTACGTGTCTAAAGACAGATATACAATGAAATATTTATTCTAAGATTATGATACCGGAATATCTCCATATTATATTTTAACGTCTTGTGTTTTAAATGAATTGATAAGTAAATGTGTCTCTAATGTATTTTTTTCAGCATGTCCATCTGATTATGTTCAGTATGACGGATGTTACCAGGAGTACAAAGGTAATGCAGACAATGATGTCAGTATAGACAGCTATACTATATGGTAAATGACTTTAAACAGAAATAAAATAGCCATGAGATCGCAATAAGAATAATGCTATAACAGTAGTTTGATAAATGTTGAACTACATATACATAATGCGTACCGTACACCGACCGATTACTTACGACCCGACTCAATTTGCTGCTGTCGTACTTCTAACCACCGCTTACCTGTTGAAACCGGTCGGTGCTGTCATGTACCTCTGATACTCACGACGAATTTCATTATCTATTCCGTTCTTCTATATTTCTATATATGCTGTATGTCATCATCGGTCTGTATTAATGTACATGTAACCGTATAGCACGGCCTAGTAGAAACCTTTGTATCTCCCCATACCCATCATGATATCCAGCATGTATGTATTGGTTGTATTTATATTTTTATTTGTATTTATACGTGTCCTCCTGTGTCGTGTCTTACGACCGGAGAGTAATATACGTTTCAGGTTCAAGGTAAATAGCTAAATCTAGGTATGAACAATCTTCAGATAGAATCAAAACTCAATCGAATAATTACTTGTAGTTCTACTTACTATGCCTATTTTGCCGAAACATTGTGCTATAGATTTTCATCCTTTTAATAAGAGAAATTGAAAAGGAATTTTCGCAATATTACTCAGCCATGAATTAATGTAAAAAAGGCTCAATTTCAAAATTGTAGAGAGTGCAGAATTCCGCAGAAAGGCTGACAACCAACACATGGAATTTGAACATATCCAATCAGTCTTGAAATATCTCCACTGACATCCAATCAGAGAAAGAATAACTCACAATGCTAGTCTTTGTATTCAAGGCACTCAACATGCAAGGTCCAGAGTATATCCAAAAGCTCATCACTGTCCATATGCCTGCGCACCCTCTTAGGTCACAGTCTTCGCTTCGGGCTATGCGTACAATAACATATGTAGACAGAGCGTTTATGAAAACTGGTCCTATGCTGTGGAATGCACTTCACAATAACATTCTGAACATTCCAAATTATCCACATTCAAGACCCAGTTGATGACAATTCTTTCCACCTGAACATATGACTAAGAGTTTCTGAGCAGACATTTCCTTGATAATGGCGGTTTGTAAATTAATATGACAACTTTAGTTAGCTAAGTGGTGCGTTCATATTCCAGCTTGTCCGGCTAATTTCGAGAAAACAGGCGAGACATGTTTGCGGATGCTACCCGGTACTAACACAGGAACGGCAGCGTTAGGCTTATGTGAGAGTCAGAATAGCCACCTACCATGTGCAGAGCACCCTAGTGCGTTCCAGGTCATCCAAAATTACTATAAACTCAAAGCACCGTAAGTTGTATTACGAGCATTAGCAACAAGACATTTATAACAAGAAATAACATCGAACACTAAACTAATCGTCCCTGGTTATAGGTTATTGTATAATTATTAATTATTTCTTGAAATGTATGGACTCGAAGTGTATAGTCATATAAACTATAATAGGAATTGGGTGTATAATGTGTGTATTAATTTGTTTTAGAGGAACTTCTACCAACATGTGGTATGGTGCTATACCGACAGTCCAGGGTGATGGGTGGGTATGTCAGCATACTGGTTTTGAAATGTACGGACCATATTGGAACCGCTTTGGACGTACGTACTCGGATGAGAAATACCATATGCTATATCCTTTAGGCAGTCTGGCACTACACATGTCCACAGTGTTATCTATATCAGGATATTGAATCGCCCTGTCAAAAGACTTTGGATTTGACTACTAACGAAATGATTTCCGTTGGGGATTGTTTGTGATACTAAACAAACTAAAATGAACACATCAATGAAAAAAATGAAAAAAATGTTATGTGTTCAATAGAATCTCAATATTGTGTTAATTTATTAGTTAATGTATTAAACTCGTTGTTAAGCATGATAATTTGCTCATTCATTCTGCCAACTCATTCAATAAATTCAGTAGTAAGTGAATACTCATATTAAATCCCGGCTTCTAGTCAACGATTTCAGGTGAACATTTCGGGGATTATATATAATCATAAACATATCTCTATAATTTTCGTGATATCATTATGATTGTATATAATCCCCGAAATGTTCAGTGAATATACATAGAATAAGGAAATGTGACATTATTATACACATATCAAAAAACAGGGATATTACACAATCCCTGATGAATACAAATTCCCTGTAACATATAAATATTTCCAACATGCGATTCTGTTATTACTGCACACTGCTAATCACTAAAGAAGAACTGTATACCAAAGGAAAGCACCCTATGGTGACAAATTCTCATGGAGAACATGCAATTACAATACAGCAGTAGATGTCTATGTCAGTAGATAACTAGTATTACTATGTTTCTAGCGGCCGGCCCTTCAGGTAGTCGGGGACTACACATGTCCATAATGTTGTCATCTTCATCACGATACTATCTGAAGCTTGGGAGGAAGAAGAATTATGCCACTGCAATGACATTATGTGAAGCTGACCTAGCAGGTGAGCATTATACAAATGGGAATATACCTGTGGGTGTGGGTGGGTATGGGTGGGTATGGGTGTCTGTTTGTGTGTCTGTGTGCATGTGTGTATGTGTATGTTTGTGTTTGGGGGAGGGGGGGGGTGAGCGTAACGATGCAGTTATGTTTGTTGCCAAGTAGGTTAATAAGTCAATAAAACATTTTAGCACAATTAGACGCTGCCCAGACTAATGGATAAACCAATAGGTTAGACTCGATCTTGTAAAACGGCTAGGAGCAAACAAACCCCAATGAAATTGAATTAGAAACTATTTTCACTGGAGATATTTTATAAATACATACTTGAGAAAAAAAGTTCTTGTGCACCACATATTTCGATCACAAACTTATCAAAACATTATACAGGACAGATATTTAGCACGAATTATATCCCTAATGTACTACAATAGATTATGAAAAGAAAGGTCACTTTATGCATATGAGATGTGTTTTAATATTTTTAAGATTTTAATATGTAATCGCACAATGAACAATATTGGTGTATTGGAGGTTTAACTGATTGCAATAAATTATCATTATTAAGTAAATATTAACGATGCCTCGAATGATGGAAGAAGAGCCTTTACGCGCAGTTGGTATGGTGCAGACGGGAATGGCGCATACAGTCGTTGCAAGGATATTTGGCGTCCATAGAAACACAATCGATTCTTTGTGGAGGCGTTTCCTAGCAACACAAACAGTTAGAGATTTACTCAGAAGTGAATGTCCACGAGTAACGACGCCGAGACATGATCGTCATATTATGCTAACGCACTTGCGTCACCGCCTCCAACCGGCAACGTTGACAGCAAGGATGATACCTGGTCTAAGCCGGATATTTGTCAGAACCGTACGCAACCGATTACGTGAACGTAACATAAGGGCACGGCGACCTGCCGTATGTCCAATTCTAAAGCAACGTCACCATAAAGCGAGGTTTAGCATTGTGTAGACAACGTCAACGATGGCTAAGACGTGACTAGGGATCAGTCGAATGGGGATCAGACGTGACTGGGGATCAGTCGGCTGGGGATCAGACGTGACTGGGGATCAGTCGGCTTTACTAATGAATCAGGATTTGAGCTTCAGGGTGGCACAGATAATACACGTTGTGGTTCCAGACGTCAAGATGCAAAATGAACGACGTCTACCACCTTTATTTTATCTGCCGCAGACTTTGGGGGATTTGGAAAACAAGCTGCTCCAAATTTGGAACGGCATTCCACAAGCATTCCTTCAGCGTCCAGTGGTGTCAATGAGACGTCGTTATATCTAGAGGTGGACATACACGATATTGACTTTGTGAATCACATTCCAACTACCACATCGGTTTTCAACTTAGGTGCCCATTAAAAAACAAACGGTATTGCAATAATAATGCATCCATTATACCGTACTTTCAGCATTAAAACCACCATGTATAACTTAAGCATTTAAGCATTTCATGTTTTGTGTATGCACAGGAACATTTTCCCGTGAGTATATATGTGCCTTGCGTAGGAATCGAACCCACGGCCATGGCATCAATTATAGTGAATTAATCCATGCACGCTACGGACTGCTCTAACAAACCTAGTGATAAATCATATTATTTGTTTGGCATTGATATATATATATATATATATATGTTATTGACCTGGATCCTCAGTCAATCAGTACTATAGTTGATGGTTCCGTTTCAGCGGTTCCCATGCCATGTGTGGATACAAGATCGGACTGTGCCAATCTCCTTGCAACAAATCCTAGAATGAAAAATAACGTCGATTTCGCCTCGCATGTTTGTCTGAAGACATGTGGACTGTGTGATGTGTGTAAGTATTCCGAAAGTACACTATATTCTTCAGTATTACTGCATTCATTATAATGTACAAACTTAGTTCAGGACGTCTATTAGCCGTTACTTTCTGCAATGTTATTGATGACGTTGCAGAATCATTCCCAGCCATTTTATCTAAGGTTAATTACGAAATGTTTTAGGCATGGAATCCAAAATATGCGATTTTAAGTCTTGAAAATGTGAACAACCACCCATTTGTACTGCAGCAATGATCACACATTTTATAGGTTGTCGAATACGAGGACTACAATATACTATATGACATCAAACATATCAATCAAACATATTATATATCCTGATAGCAAATGAATGATTATTAATGTATTTTGTGTGTCTGGAATAATCCACTTAAGAACGGGTCACAGGTTAATACGTGACTAATGTACTCACTTATGACACAAGATGTTATTTCTTAGCGACGCTTTACGGTAGAACATTGAAATTAAAATATTGAATTCAAAGGCGAAGTATGTGTCAGGCACAGTCAGCTGTGTAGCTAGACGTTGTCTTCTCTAGCGTCGTGTCTCGTCGCGTATGGGTGAAAGATTCCCGCCGTGACGTAAAACAATAATTCACTCACTCACTCACTCACTCACTCACTCTAGCGTCGTGTGCTGTTCCCACACCGGCATCCGGCGTCAGCGTGGATATCACGACGCTGTCTACTGGCCACTATGCGACCTATTCTTGCGATGCGGGATTCAGGCATGATGGGACCGGAAGTACATACAGAGCTTGCTTGCCTGACGGAACTCTCACTGGAACCGAAATAAAGTGCATTGGTACGTACTTGTACTTGTACATGGGTCTGATAAAGGCGTGCACTCGCAGATTTTCGCTATTACCGTAATCAAAATATTAGGTTTGTCGCGAATTATTGCTATATGGGCAAGATTTATAGAAAGGTCTTTGGCAGTATATTTCAGCTGCTTCTGTGGGAAAACTGTATGACTCCATGTATGCATTACAAAATACATACAGAATGTGTTGCAAATAATGCCATGAATTTTGTATACGTACATGTGGCATCGAAAGTGCAAGTACCTGTTCTAGCGCTTAGAGCAAGCATTTGGTGGATGGAGTATTTGCACTCCAACTGGACATGATAACACTTTGATTCCAGCTGACGGCCAGTCGGTGAGGCAGTTGAACTACATCCCTCTGACGGATGATCACATCGTGACGGAGACCAACCTGATGATGGCCGGACCCTCCCCAGCATACACCTTCACTGAGGCCTCCAAAGTCCTGGCCTGTCGTGGTTATTGCCGAGTAGACGCCGACATCACTCTACAAATCTGGAGGAAAACGTGAGTAGACCCTTCTGTATGACGTCCATATCTGGGTATAAAAACCGACATTGACAACCAAAGATATGGACAACTAATGTACAATCCCAACAGGAAGGTACAGCTGTATTAGTACGATATTCAGCTTGAAGCTGTAGAGATGATCAATCGTCGGAGGAATTTCCTTTAGCTAGGGTTTTCGAAAATGCATTCCAATTTTCTGTTCGTGAATATCGGTAGTCAAGCTTTCTGAATGTTAAATAGAGAATCACCCAAGTGTCTTTAAATATCAAATATATCAACACGAGTCGTGAAAGTTATTAAATCCGAAGCTTTGCGGAGGATTTAGTAACTTTCATCGACGAGTGTTCTATTTATCACCAAATATAGTCAAAAGTCAAATCTTTAGGCTGCTGTGCGTTTGCACTGTGACATCATAGCAATGCTATGACATCATAATTGTAGAAATGACATCACAATGGTAGAACAATCAAATAAACAATCAAATAAACTAAGAAGTGGGTCAAACGATTTCTACTGCTGTAGATATCGCTAGTTATTTGACATCTACTGCGAAAAGACAGTATTTGGTGATAAATAGTTTTGTTCTTGACGCACTGTTATATACATCTGCTAACATGTTCCTTCTCTTGTAATCCATCCCTGTCCGTCATCAGGCCCAATGGAGGAAACACTGACTTTACATACGTGGATGGAAGGAATGTGGCGTGTACAGGCGGTCGGGCCAACACCTGGACTTTCAGTTCCCCAATAACAGTGAACGCTGGCGATTTCCTCGGCGTGCTGGACAAGACAGGTGGCGCCATCCCGTTCCACCAATGCTACATAACCCAAAATCTGGCCGGACATAACAAAATCGGCTTTTGTCCCTACCCAGGACAAGGCTTGACCCCAGGGACAAGTTATCCATTCAACTCTCGGCCAACTGACTATCACCCGTGGTTCCCCAGGTGTTACATCTATAACATGGACTGCGTTTCGAAGCCTGATACAATGACAGGGTGAGAACATAAGATGTAGATGATGATGTTGATGATAATGATGTTGATTGCAGCGAATTATTAGTAGATAAAATAATTATTTATTGTATATACGTATTACTTAATGTGTGTAACATGCCATCAACCCGAGTGTAGACACCCTTATTGATCATAGGTGAAACTGTTCTTATATACCAAACACTATTCGTTGGCTATATTCATAAAAACGGCATAACGTACGTGTATAAGTTATTTTAACCCTCTCCCTGCTGGATTAGGAACAGGTACAGTCCTTTATGGCATATCCGGTTGCCTTGAGCATGGAGAGGGTTAACGATATCGAAGAGCATAACATGGTCCGATGGAGTAATATTTCATTATGGGTTGTTTTTCATTCTAGATCGCCTGTGATCGAATTCAACAACTAATCCTTGAAAGACTCCGCCATATCAAAATCGCCATAGACACATTCATCCTGTTTTACTGTACTATTATAATAATGTCGCTAGTCTAATAAAATCCACATAAACAAACATGTGTTGTAGTGTCTGTGTCTCTTGCAGATCGCGAATAGCGTCTGTGAGTTAGATAAACATGATATGTGAACTTACTTGACGGTGGTGGGATATATAGATACATAGATAGATAGATACATGTATTATTGAGTGGCTGATTCATAAAGATGTAGGAATGGACGCAGATAAATGATGGGAGAGTCTCAACATGCTCTCTCCCTCTCCTTCTCCTCTCTCTCTCTCTCTCTCTCTCTCTCTCTCTCTCTCTCTCTCTCTCTCTCTCTCTCTCTCTCAAAATACAAAAACAGCATGTGTCGTCAACCAAATGACTATAAATGATTAAATTTAGCTAATAATATCTGCCTTGTTGCTAATATTACGGTATATATACTGTAAATCAGGAAATTAATGCGAGCAGGATATTAATGCGAAAAACGCGCCTGGCTTGTGGAAATTATGGAAAATTACGGGAAATAATGAAAGGTACGTCCGGGGAAAAACATGAATAGAGGCCTGGTCGATCGCATTTAATTCTTGTCGCATTTATGTCTAAATTCTTGAGGTCGCATTAA
>JAUTBT010073131.1:0-32017 GCA_032361225.1 Lepetodrilus schrolli
CTGGGAAATTTTACCCGGATGAAAAGCTTGTGACCATATTGGGAGAAAGTCTCCGTGATGGAGTCATGACCAATTGGATTATTTGTTTTACAGATTCCTCATGCCCTAAATGTAGTTAGAATATTGTCATACACTGCCCATTCACTGCAATGGGCAGAAAAAAAGTAATATTTGCATATTTAAACAATATTACATTCCAATGTTGCATCTTTCATGTAACAGAGACCAAAATAACCATAATACCTATTCACATTATGTCATTCAATTGTAAAACAAATAATCAAATTGGTCTGGCCTTAGAATGGTTAATCGTGGAGCTTGGTACAGAAATTGAAGTGCCAGATAACAAGAAAGACCATCACCTACTAAAGCGATATACAATTAGAAAATGACAATAATAAAATAAAAATTAACATAAATTATAGAATTTGTTAACTTAAAAAAATAGGTGGAAATCCAGTGCAGCTATCACCTTGCATTGTTTATTTTGTTCAGAGGACAAATTCTGAACATGTCTGAGTATTCCATATATATCTGAGGTAAACAAAACAATCTTTATCACCCCTAAACACCCTAAACACAAACCCACACCACTCGTAATTAGCTTGCTTCACTATCCTGCCAATCATATCAACATCTCAAGAAGTCGCCCACGGCGGCCCCAGTTTACTCCTACACATATTTGGCATGTATTCAAGAAAAGAAAATGAGAATAATCCTTGAATTAAAGCATTTACTAGTACTATATAACAAAGGCATGGCAAGACAAAGGTTACTATGCAACATATTTAGATTCATATTATTTAAATTAATAACATCACAGAAAGTTAACAGATCTACAAAACTGACTGCTATGGACTAATTAACATAAAATATATCCAGAAATTAAATTGGAGCCCAAAGTTAACATGCCATAGTATACTAGCAAGTAGTTTGGTTACTTTCCTACATATATTTAAAAATAAATCATAAATGCTATAGGTTGTGTTAGGCTGCAGGTCCATCAGGGCTCAATTTAGCGACCAATTTGGGAGCCATGGCGACCTAATTTTGCATTTGGCGACCAGTATTTCACTTATTTTAAGTGTTTCTAGATCTTCAGGAGTCAAATGGCTCCTTAGAAAGTTTTGCAACTTTAAGACCTGCCCACAGAACATTACCCGATAGATTGTGAACAATTTTATGAAATGATTATGTATGAACTTGCAAACTGGGAAGTTTATCAAATTTATTTTAATATATAAACACTAGTAATTTTTTGGCATCTGGTCTAAAATACTCATCTGGCTCAAATTGACAATGATTTTTATTTAAATAACCAGTGGAATCAACCCATCAATGACCACCGAAGTGACTAGCACACACTCAAACCAATCAGTGCATAGATTACAAACAAAAGCAATGAGAAGAGCAATCTCATTGGTTGGTTGTAACATTGTAGAAATTAATTTGATATAACATTAAATTTTAATGCTTTGTTTGGAAAACAAGACAGAATATTGAGCAATATATTATAACAATGACGCAATAAAGTTTTCTAAAATAACAATACTGTATCAAGGAAGAGACATGGGTACTATAGCCTAATTGGTACTATTAAAAAAGTAGTCAATTGTGACCAATAGTTATATATAATTATTTAATGTTATCTCATTTCTTCTTTATAAAATCATATACACAAAAAAAAATGGGTGCCAAATTGAATTTTCAATATGGCTGCCATGGAAGACATATTGTTATTTAGAATTCCACCATTGCCAATTACATGAGCAGTGAGCAGTTAAACACTTGCACCACTTTGTGATAGTATTTGTTGAATGGAATAACAATAAATAAAATTTCAAACGAGCTGTTCTTTTCCTGCTGTGTGAGCAGGAATCTCTCACCCATACGTGATGACTTCTATTATGAAAACGGACCATAAATTAATCATAGAAATAAAACAAACCACAAAGAAGCTTTGATAAAACTAGGCAACATATCTCACAAGCCTCCCCATCCCTCACTAGGATACAAAGAGTTAACCATATTGAAACTTAACCCTCTCCCTGCTGGATTAGACACAAGCAATGTTCTTTAGGGCATCTCTGGTTGCCTCCACCATGGAGAGGGTTAAATATGTATGAAATGCATGTACCCTGCTGACATGTAGTATTGCACATGATTTGAGCAAGCAGTTTAACAAACAACAACTTTCCAGGACTCAAATGGAGACCCAGTACAACTCACATTGGTTTAAATTAAACTTGACTAGATTTTAAACCTGTATAAATTAGAAATTTAACAGTTAAGCAAAGTTTTGATTTATGTTGTTTATTTTATTATTAAACAGATTTGGTAAAATGCATTTTAACTTTGTCTACATACAGCAGGTAGAAGGTTTTTTTAAATTACAATTTACTTTTAGCTCAGGGTTAACATCGAATCTTCTTTTCACAACATTGTCATGCCATTTCGTTTTAACCCTTTAGGTGATCAACTGCACTGGATTTCCACACCTCCAATAATGTAGAACATGAAATACTGCCTGCACTAGGGTTAACGTAACACTATGACCACCCCAATATGATTATGGGTTGTAACTAACATCATATAAACTATAGCCGACGAAACATACCAATAATTTTAACTTATTTACAGGTAAAATGACAACAAAACACACACACACACACATACTAATTCTAATAACAAAATATGAAAAATTCAAACTTTTAAGGATACAAGTAAAAACTCAACGAGCAGGTCTGGAACCAAGGTCCACCTATATATAGAACATTAGTAAAATTGGCTTTATGCATTTTGAGGACAGACAAGTGACAAAATCAGATCCATTACAAACCATGCCATTGGAAGCGTTCATAATGCCAAGGTCAAAGGCCAAGGCCACTGGCTTCCCATGATTCCCCTTTCCCAAAACTCCATACATCATTGAAAAGTGAGCATACAAAATTGCATATTAGCGTATGCGTGGCTGGTGCAGTGGGCACCATACCCCACGCTCTTTACAAATAAAAACATATTTCCATGGCGACACGAAAAGAAAAAAACGTCATCTTTTTCTCCCCCGACTCGATGTCGACATGAAACCTTTAAGTGTGGTTAGAACAGACTGGAACATGTAAATGCTGTCAAAAAAGCTCTGCAAAATCTTCTAAACGGGTGAAAATTCATTCAGTTATTTATTTTTTTACAATTAACAAAGCGATAAAATTTTGTACAAATTTTTCAATTCGACCAAAGGGCAAACAACTTTGAATAATGTTCAAAATCACAAACAGAGAGTCACAGCACTCCAAAGTCTGGGATATATGTATGTAACATCGCCATAGATAAATGTGTACACGTAATTATGTGTATGTGTATACGTAATTACGTATGTGTATACATTTGTGATTGATAACACTGGCATCAGAATCTGTATGGCAGCTAGAGTCTAAACCAGTTGGAGGTCAACATTTGAACATGTGAACATTTGAAAATGCACTGTGAACGCCTAGACACGAACGTTCCACAGTCGGAATAGCAGAAACTTTTTTTTCATGTGTAAAAGAAAAACAACATTGTCAACATTTTGGTGGGAAAACACAACATAGAAAGCAATCAAGCGTTAGCAGATTCGTGAGAGCCAACCCACAACTCTGCTCAAAACACCTACTTGTGTGTGAGTTGTCTCCCTTGGAATGAAGCTGAGAATTTAATAACAATTGCAACATTTAACATGATAAATTTCCAATATGTTCAAACTGATAACAGGCACATAATCAACTAGTCGTCCTAAAACTAGATATATAATATATAATATAGAATTTTACGACACCTATCTAACATGTATGAAGCACACGGAAAAAAAATACAAAATGTTTTGGCAGGTGTTTTTGATTCCCTGTAAAAACAAAGGCCTCTCTCGATTGCTGGTTAGTGATTATCGTACAAGAAATTTAATATCAAACATCATCATCATCATCTCACGCATCAGTTAACAGTCAACATTTGTGTGAAAATAAAAAGTTGTCCAAACTGGCACTCCTACTGTAGAATACTCTGCTGTGGTGAAATAGCAACGAACCATCGGCTTAAAAAAAAATATCTCGCGACCAGGTCAGATATCTTATTTTATGAACCACGAACTCTGACCATGCTATTTGCATATATAAATATATATATATATGTAAAAAAATAATAATAATAATAAATTAATAACAAAATTATGAAAACCTGTTCCAATCCAAGGTATTATTTTGTGTTTATTGCTAATTTTTGACAGATGTAACTTTTGAACAATGGCACTTTACAAATCTTGCAGGCGTAATACGTGCCACTGGCAGAAAAAAAAATGAAAGAAAAAAAAGCAAAACGTAACAACAGATATGTAATAATATTGTCATGGTTATGTGGACTTTTGCTTTAAATGAGAATTGAAACAAATACTGATGAAGTAAAATTAGGAAAAAAAAGAGTTTGCAAATATGACAAAAGCTTCATATTATAACTTCAAAAGTTAAAGTAGTTTTCGATATGAAGATTAATGGAATCTTTCAAGTGACATCATATTCTGTGTAATCAACCCTGCGCAATATATCACTGAGGAATGAGAAAGCTTGGAAATAAAACTGTATTAGACTAATTCCAGAAAAGAATAATGTCAACTATTAGCAAAGAAACAACACTTAACCGAGAGCCAAAATTGAGGTTCCACTTTTTAATTTATGTAAAACTGGGATAATACATCGACCTTGACCTATATAATCTTAAGTTGAGCACTTGGGTATTACTGACCTGATTCCATGGGTGAAGAATAGAAAATAGATACCTATTGACTATTTATACTGTGTAAATCCTAATAAAAAAAGCACTGCAAAGTAGAGTAAATATTAAGATAAAATATTTATTTTAAAAAATATTAAATCCATAATGACTTGAAATTTGACCTCTACCTCAATAGTTGAGACTTAAAGGCTAAATGTCAAGTATAAATGGATATAATAGAAGGCATGATATTTCTGTTCCCAGTAGATTATTTTAACAAAACACAATCAGATGTGGTCGACCATGACAAAGGATGAACTTGCAATGTATGTCAAATTCATTCCCTGTTTTTCTAATATAGTTAACAAAAACAAAAATGGAGATCATCAGACAACTGCAGCTATGTGACATCATTAGCATAGCACTGACGAAAGATTTGGCCGTGGTGACCTTTTAGGTCATTAACGAGGTCATGGTGACCTCTCAAGATCATAAGCCAAGTTATCAGATGATTCAAGTGGTCCCATTTCGACCCAATACCATCAATGATAACAAAAAAAACTAGCAAACAACTTGTTATCGATGTTAATGACAGCTAGACTTCTGCAATAATTGTTAGAACCTATTGTAAACCTACGTTCCAATCAAATCTGCATGACAGTGTAAACTAAAATGAAGACAAATGGTTGAAATTATACCTCATAATACACGTATAGACCTTAAAAGCATATTGCAATAATTTCATCCTACTAACCTGAATGGAAAATAAACAGTTATACTTGTGTTTAACATATGATATAAACAAGCAAATGCTGAAAAGGCCATATATACCTAGTTTTATCAATCACTATTTATTCATTAGGAATATTTCATCCATAATGCAACTAAAAGGTCAATGAGTATGACCCTCACAATAAATCAAATTTCAATTCATATCCTTACATTATGCAAATACATTTATGCTAATTAGTGAAAATATATATAAAGATGTGTTTTTTTATAATATTTCATCTAATAATTTGAAACATAACAGTAGAATGGTGGCCATACAGGAATGTAAACAGGAAAGGTAGAAGAATCATTTTTGGACACTAAAACATCAACAGTAACAAGCAAAATACATTTGTGCCTAAGTTGGTTTGGGTCGGAGTTAGAACTCCATAATAGTAATATCTGTTACGTGGATAGCCATTGAGTATGTAGTTGTAAATATCAACCTTGCAAATTAACAAGCTTAGTTACATTTCAGCTTTCTGTTAATTTAAATAAATACCAAGATTTATACTTTAGCGGATTCTTTTTAAATAAGTACATATATGAGATCGGTTAAATTTGAACAAAAAAAAATCGAACATAACAATATTTCAGCGATGAAGCAGCTTCTTATAAAGCGGGTAATCTTCATCCTTAAGTCAACATACTAAATAATAATCTTTAAGTAAATAACAATTACATAGACAATGAAATAGAGTCGTGCCAACATGAGATACAAATAATAATTAACAAAACAGAAAAGGGGGAAAAAATGAATATGAGTTATAATGTCATGACTTAAGTATGCTAAGATCTGTATTTGGATATGTGTTTGAGACTTAACTGTATAATTCAACAAGATAATTTGAGGATATTTCACCCATTACGGGCCAACATGGGATACGGGATATGCTGTTAAATGGAAAAAATGAAAACAGCATGGGTTAATGATGAACTAGTATCAATAAATTAACCCCATAGTGCTATGGTAACAGTTACCGGATCCAAAAGGGAGCTCCAATGTGTTCTAGCACTTAGGGGTTAATATAAAAAAACAACATTGCCTCGGTACAGCTGTACAATTAACATCCATTCATGAGACGTATGAAAAATAAAGAGAGTTCTGATGGGTTAGTGAAAGTCGTAACAATTATTTTTACCTGTAAAAATCGGAAATAAATTCTTAGAAATCTGACAAGACGCACACTGCATACAAACAGCATCAACATACAATTAAATCCTTTGTTCATCAAACTATGTGTTAACGATAACTGAAAAAATTCAGACGCCATTTTCCGTTCTGGCAACACACAAGAAAACATCTTTGTACCAATAGCTCTCTCCTAACAAGTTAAGTTTGAGGAGGGGGGGGGGGAGGGTTAACAAGTAAAATCTGCAACGACTAACAATCGAGTTTGTTTTTTTTTGGTTCGTGAATTTAACCCCAGCCCATCAGGACTCTTGGTCTTAGCACTGCCGACTATATAACAGCACTCATCTGTCATCTAATAACACTGCGGCTTCGACAACGGCTGCGACGTTTTCCAAAGACTCCGCCCCCCCCTCTGTTGTTGCGAAACTCGCCAAAACTACAACAAGCCCACTCGTATATATAAACAAGCGAGAGTGACACAACCTTTGACCCCCAGTCATGTGACACGTGATGACACATACGACGCAATCATGCTCTGTGGCAATCAGTCTATGCTAATAGTTTACACACAAATGAACTGCTGCATAAAAATTGCATAATGTTGTGTTATTGAGGCAAAGACATTTGGAACAGTTTACATTTAAGCACCAAGACTATATATTTTTTTTTTATATATTTTTTTTCTCTCAAATAATATCTTCTTGAAAATAACTTTTATCAATGCTCCATCTGTCGTGACGAAAACCTGTAAAAATACACGATTTAGCAGATTCTCAAACATCCATCAATATTGGGGGGAAAAAACACATTGAACAATAGAATATTCACGACTAACATCAAATGGTGCATATCTCAAATCTTACAATCAGTAACTACATAGAAAAGATTGTGCACAAGGCAGAAATATATGGGAAGACTTATAACATTGCTCTGGGAACACAACCATATGTATGCTAAACACTCAACTGCTAATTAGAAAAATAAGTTGTTTTTCCCCAATCTGCAAGGAAAATGGAATTTCAAAATGCTGAGCAATCCTTAGTGCGTGGGGGGGTGGATGTGGGTGTGGGTGGGGATACACGGGTATTTGGGGAGACAGCCCACAGCAAGGCTGATCTCGTAACAAAAAGGTGCATCATGCATGTTATCATTTATTCTCAGATAATTTTTTTCTCATTTTTTTTTTGTATACAAAATGTTTAAGGCTGTTCAACTGATTATTAAGCAACACCCTCGACACACACAGTGTCCATTGGCAACAACCAATCAAAATGCAAGGGCAAACAGCTTTCATGCCAATCAACCTCCTACGTAACAGCTGATTGGCTGATTGCACTCACCATATACAGGGACAAAAGACTTTTTGGCCAATCGTATTTGGAGAAAAAAAAATCTCAGCAGTGTTATAACATTTATCATTACAAAGTTGCCTCCCTTTTAAAGTTTTTGTTCTTCCTTAAAATACTGTTATTGAACAAGACAACCAGCGACAATATCACATTTGAAAAATGCCACTACAAAACATTTCTAAGGCCAGAAAATGACTGGCCGATTACATGACCGTCTGCCTGTTGGAGGGAAGCATAAGCGCCCCTAGGGAGCAGCGATTGTGACCAATCCAACAGGGAGACGGCTTCAGTTAATAAAGACGATGACTACGCAAGGGGTCCACATCTGCACTGCTTAATAACAACATGGTCGATTACGACATGGAATGTTGGAACATTCTGGCGACTTTGGTTAGTTGCTTGGATAAAAAAACTAGTTCGATGGAGGGGGGACATGGGAGTAATGAAATGAAATTGTAACTTTATTCTATGTCAGGCCGTGAAAAAATATGCGAGATCCAACAATAACATAACAATTGCAGCCGGTGCCCTCCTCAGGGAGCTGAGGAGGCCACGATGTGGACACCCGTCAAAGCATCATCCGATATGACAAACAACACATTGAATGCAGATACCCCACATTACATAACCATGGTAACAAGCTATATTGCAACATAATGAGGTAGCACAAAAACACCAGAGCTTATAAGACGTTTCAAGGCCGTCGATTCAGTCATGATATTTTTTTTGTGTGTAATAAACGTAATATTTCAATTTTTGATGGCGTGATTTTTGAGAAACGGATCACGTGTGAAAGGCTGAAGGTTAAAAGTGTACACTTTTTTTTCCGAATGCCAAACCTGATCATGACGAGTCGTCACATCTCGACAGAGCAGTTATAAACACTGCCCCTTTAAAAATCTGACCCACATTCAATTTCAGACACAACGAGAATACACGACAAAGTTCCATACCAAAGAAATACTCCCGATAGAAATGTTCCAGTATTGAAAATTTTAATTATATGACATTGGGACCAATTTCCGCACCCGTATGATGGAAGCAATTTTTGGGGATAATATCGTTTAAATTACCACTGCATACAGAAATATATCTTTAATTGTCCAGCTGGTCAGATTTTTAAAGAGTCAGGCATGTACACTGTTGATAAATATCAATCATTATTCTAAATAATGAGAAGAGTATAGTACAATGTCAACAATGCAAATAAACAAAAAGAAAATATTGATAAATAACTAAAGCATGACCTTTCGGTCTAACACCATGCAAAAACCACGATCAAATAACTTAGTTCGAAGAGATGGGAGGAAAAAAGCTGATTTAAATAATCCGCAGGAAAATGACAATATTTTTCTAAGCCACAACAACTGGCTAACTATATCACATTTGCATATTAAAACACATGGTTTTTGATGCTGAAGAGTAATGTGGATTTTTTTCTTATTAAATCAACGGAATATTAAATTAAGCATATGCATATAACAGTGGAGAACACGTACTTAAATACTGACGAGGAATAATATATTGTTAAATCAAATGAAAATGTGAACCTTCGTACTATGCCGAGATATTACTCGGCCATGACAACAAAGAGTTGACTAGTTTGTATGAATGAAGGAAGGAAGGAAGGGGGGTTGTAACAGCGCCCAGTGGGGAAACACCACTGGTAGGACAGCCGTCATTTCACGGCGCCATCCTGGGGGGTAGGGACAGGTTGTCGTGAGAATGTCACGTGCGGTGTACCGTAACTATGGCAGCATGACGATAACGACACCGCTCACACACGGGGGAAACTGTGGGAGCCCGGCTTTGCCTGCGTAAACAGTCCCACGATCATAAAAACATATTGCAGTCAAGTCACGTCAATTAATAAATCATTCACAGGTCGCCCTTCCGGGCCAGGGGGAGGGAGCGACGTCGCTCTGTGCCGGGGGCGACGACACTACATGTACTTGTAGATGTACAGCTTGTAATCTTTACTGGCAAGAACCACGGACCCATCATCCATCAGCGAGACGTCGAAGCATTGCGCGTGCTTGACCTTGGACTCCAGAGCATTGATGAGCTGACCGTCCTGGGTGAAGATGGTCAAGTTGAAGTTGTTGTGGTTGTCGGCTACCAGGACCTCGCCCGATGAGTTGATGCCCACACCGATGGGGTAGTTGGTGATTCCCTCGCCTCCGATCTGCCGGAGGAACACCCCTTGGTAGTTGAAGACCTTGACGCAGTGGGCGCGGTTGTCGCTGATGAAGATTTCCTCCTTGTCATTGACCACGACGCTGTTGGGGAACTGGAGGTGCTTGGAGCAGCCAAACTTGTTCAGGACGTTCCCGAACTGATCGAAGATGATGACGCGCATAACCTTGCACTCCACGATGATGATCCTGCCTTTGTTGTCGACGGTGACGCCGCGGGGATGCTGGAGGACGTTGGCACCGAACTTCCGCACAAACTGGCCGTACTGGTTGTAGATCTGGATCTGGTGGGTGGGGCTCCTCTCCGTGACGATGATATCGCCAGACGACCGCACCACTGACACGCGGTTCGGATACAACAGCTGCCCGTCGCGCTTCCCGCACTCCCCGAACTGGAACTTAAACCGCCCCTCCTTGTCGAAGATCTGGATGCGGTGGTTGTTGGTGTCGGCCACGATGATGTCGTTCTGCGCGTTGACTGCCACACCGCTGGGCTCGGTGAACTGTCCCTCCAGGACCCCAAACTCTCCGAATCTGCAGTGGTAGATCATCTTCTGGCGGCGGATTTGGGACTTTGGTGGGTAGATGCTGGTGCTGATGAGCTTCGATGTCAAGTCGTTGATGGGATCTGCCGAGGGCGAGAAGACGTCGATGCCGTTGGAGAGGATGTCCAGTCCACTGGACCACTTCTCGTACTGGTTGCTGTCGCTAGGCGGGAAGATCAGTCCGGTGTTTCCGAAGTCTTTGACAGGGTTGACCGTCTCCAGTTGGTCGAAGATGTGCCCGTTGCTCAGACTGCTGGTAGTGGTTGTGGTGGTCGTGGTCGGAATGAACCCGTTAGTGGTGGGCCGCGCGATTGGCTGCGGCTTGGGCGTCTGCAGCGCCTCGTTGCCCAGCCTCACGTAGCCGAACGTGTTCCGGACGCCGGCCTGGATGGCCTGGAAGTTGGAGACGAACTCGATCTCGAAGTAGCCCTGGTTGTTGATGTCCGGGAGGAAGTTGAACATGTTCTGGAAGCGCTGCTCCACAAAATTCTTCAGGAGGAGAGCCTCCGTCACGGTGGCGTGTTTCAGGAGCTTGTCGATGAACTCCACGCCCTGGTACAGCTTCTCCACGCTCTCCTGGATCTTCTGGGCCAGTGTACTGATGGCCACCTGCTTGGTGTTGAAGGCCTGGTCCAGTTCCTTCAGGGCCTCTGCCTTACGCTCCTCCAACATGGCCCGGTAGAAGTTGTAGGTGTCGTTGATGTCGTTCTGTGCCTTGAGGTACTGCGACTGCAGGTTGGTGGAGATGTGGTCGATGCCCTTGGCCGAGATCCTCAGGTCGCTGACCTTTGTCCTGGCGTCGCCCTCCAGGTGGCGCAGCATGTCGATCTGCTTGTCGGCAACGTCCATCAGGAACTGGCACTCGTGTCCACGTCCATGGTCGAAGACAGTGCACTCCTTGCAGATGGGCTGCGCGCAAGTCTTGCAGTAGAACTTGAGCACGTCGTTCTTGTGCTTGGGGCAGCTGACTGGCTTGTCCGACTTGGATCCTTCCTCTTTGCTGATGGGCAGGTCTCCCAGACTGACGACCCTGTGGCCCTCGAAGCAGTGCATGAACTGGTGTGCCATCACGCAGTTGGCACAGAGGAAATTGGCGCAGTCGAAGCACCGCGCCACGGCGTTGGTCTCTTTGCTCTTGCAGCCTGTGCAGTGCAGCGCGCTGGGGTCAAGCGCAGTAGTCTCCAGGATGTTGCTGACGGCGTAGTCCTGCTTGAGACCCGTCAGGCCCTCGGCGCCTAGGTACGTGTCGAAGTGACACTCGGGGCACGACACCTTGTCCGTCTCCGTCTGGAGCTTCTCCAGACACGGCTGGCAGAAAGTGTGGAAGCAGCTGAGGACTCTGGGCATGGAGAAGGTGTCGCTGCAGAGGGAGCAGCGAGTGTTGAGGCCGGCGGTCGTGGCGTTGCCCGCTGTGGTGGTGGCGGCGGCGGTGGTCTCCATCTCGCTGTCCGACGAGTTGGACGCGGTCGTCAGCGTGTCGCTCTGCGAGGGGGTGGGTGAAGCCATGACTGTGGCACTGTGTATGTGGGGGGTGATCACTTCAGAAGCAGAAATTTACCTGGAACAGAGGAAGAGATGTTGTAGGGGAGATAATGATTTGGTTGGTTTAACCCTCTCCATGCTGACGGCAACCGGAGATGCCTTAACGGACGGGGGTTTATTAACGCTGCTTACAAGTTTCTTTCACTCATATCATGACTTTCATATTTTGGAAAAAGAATGACATATCTATGAAATTGATACAAATCATTAAACAATATAAGAATTATTTTGACATTAAATGCATACAAATATTTATAAAAGAATATGTGGATATTGTTCGTATAATTATTGGAGGAAAAATAATAACATTGAAATACAATATCACAGTAAATTATACAAATTTCTATTGCGTAAAATCATAAAATGTGGGAAATGAATATTAGAAATGATGTGTTAACTCAAACAAATAATCACAGTGATTACAAATCAAACAAACAGTCCCATTATTGGTCAAAGACAAACACTCCCAATCAATAGATAAAAAAAAAAAAACATATCTTGACGAATTAGATAGTCACTGATTAACTTTGTTATTCAGATTATAAATAGGGAGTTGACATGAGATTCATTTAAAATCCTGTGATAAATCCTGTGATCTAAATGCTCTACACACTGACCAACAGCTGACGATATCCATTGTGAAAACGTCACCATGCAGACGTCATTCATAGCAACCGTCTCAAGCCCCACCAGCAACCGAGCTATAATGTTGACGTATGGTGTACAGATATTTTCGTGGTTTACGTTCATTGCAATGTTTTTATCAAAGCCTATTGTTCCATTTTCAAACCATGCTGTATCGATTATAAATAAACACAACTTTGATTGGCAAGTATGAATGAATGAATTAGTGGTTTACGTCGCAGCGGGAATATTTCACCCACACGCGACTGATTGGCAAATATGTAATGATATATCTCAGATTAGATGTCACCAGATACCTGTCATCGGAAATGACCCGGCCAGACTTACTGTCACTGTAGTCCCATCACTAGCTAATGTACCATAGTTAGTCAAACAATCACTTCAATTTTCAAATTAATAAACATTCCTATCGCCAGCCAGCCAAACAATATCATGACTACTCTGACAATAAACAATCCCAATACTAGTCAAACACAAACGGTCCAATCACTAGCCAAACTAACAGTTCCACCTCAAAGACCCTTTTTCCAAATATCATGACTAATGGCATGACTAATTAACATGACTAATTAACATGACTAACTAACGTGCCAACTATCATGACTAATTTGACAGCTTAATTACAAAGAACCTGAATGTATTTTTCAATACACAAAACACATCAAGTGACACAATACCTGTACACACTCAAGTGATCAGCCAGGAAAACAACACCAAAAGCATTTACGATTTGAGACAATGCACAATTTCCATGGCCCTAGCAGCAGATTCAATTCACTGCTGTTCTGCATTGCTAGTTTTTCCCGCAGCAGCAGCAGATGACAAGATCTCAAGATGACAAGATTATTATCTCACGTTCCGATTACCAGCAAAATTTACAACAAACCTACGGAGCATATCATGGGAGACTGAGAGATGCAATGGTCCTTGAAGGTTTGATGGATTACGTTGCAGAGACAGATACCTGGCAATATCAGCCCACCCGAGTTTGTGGATGAATAATCTAACACTTTGGTAACACTGATAACAGACAACGGCCCATGGGCAGAACGGACGAACGTTTGCAGGCAGACTGTGCGTGTCGGTAAATTGAAACGCATTGACAGACCAATAAATGCTGCTGTATTTGACATCGTGCAAAGTATACTAAGCTGACATCCTGGGGTCGTAAAAACGTCCCGCATTTGGATTAATTATGCGAATACGCAATCGACATTGGCATTGCTCAATGTAATGAACGTGAGAGTTGATCATTAGTTATTAATTTACCAGACAATAATAATAATTATATTGGTAATAATATTAGTAATAATAAGAATAATAGTAGTAGTAATAATAATAATAATAATTATTTTTATTATATTGCTAATAATATCAGTAATAATAAGAAATAATAATAAGTAATAATAATAATAAGAGTAGTAGTAGTAGTAATAATAAAGTGAAAAGCAACTTCTATCTCCTAACTTAACCTTCTGTTGGACTAATCACAATGAATGTATACTACATGCATCTCAAGTTGCCTACAGCACTGAGAAAGTTAAACAAAAAAGGACAACTACTAAGTGGTTTCTCTACACCACCGATGATGGGATTCAAACCCAACTGCAGTCACAAGTATGCTCTCAAAGTCTACAAGTGCACTCTCAAAGTCTGATATAAATAATTATCAATAAGCAATTATCAGGTAAATTTCACAATAAAGCAAATTACAGGTAAATTTCGATTCAATAATGATTAAATAACAAGCAAATGAGTCAAACAAGACAGAAATATCGCTATAAAAATGGACATGTTATATATGAGCCACTGGATTATTTCAGACAAGAGTTTCCTATTAAATATAGAAAGAAAATATGATGAAATTGAAATAAAACCTTGCAAAAAGGTTCTACCCTCACAAGCTGCCCCAGGTGCATCCTACCCCTGGGAACACTCCATACAAATATGACAAGGCTCCAGTCACCATGGGTGCCAAGTTCCAACAGGATGGCCCACGGACAAGCTTGACCAGAGGTCAATCCTTCAACAAATCTGGACAAAACAGCTTACAGACACATGGGCTAGAGCAAGTCATGGCCCAGTAATTCTGCTCAGAGTGAGTATTTCCAGTGCTGTGTGTTTGGATAGCCGACTGCACCAGTGGATATTATATTTAGTAACACAGCGACTCGACTGGGCAAGTAGGTCGCATTGACATTAAATAAATCCTGGAGGTAATGTAATAATCTATCTCTCCTTCCTGGATAATTTTGCTCACCTCCTGCCGATGTGAATACCGCTCTGTGGCTGACAAGACAAAAAATAAGTTTGGTTGAATGTGCACATTCACACACGCGCACACACACACACACACACATCAGAGACCTCAATGACCAAGTCACTCATCGATTCAGACTTGCTAATTGAAAACAGATCATCAATCCTCTCATGCATGCGGGCGCACAAACACGTAACACAAACAGATGCCAATCAGTCAGGCACTGTAATCATGATAATAACGTAATCACGATAACGTAATCGTGATAATGTAATCGTGATACCGATGGACACAAGTGTAAAAATGACCAATCAGACCTTGCAGACCAGGGCTGGAGCATTATACAATGGCTACACCTCCCCAGATCTGACCACAGCATAAAGCACTGGTGAACTTTCCCCTGGTGTACAATCATATCTATGACTAAGTACTCATTCATACCTCAGTCATTGCACAGCTCTCAGTCACCGCTCTCTCGGTCAGTCACGAGGCAGGGATGATCTCATAAAAACAGATGGAGAAGAGGACCTCTTCGACGAGAGAGAAATAATCACACCGAAAGCCCATAATAAAAAAAAGGGGAGCCGACTTAAAACGTATTCCTCGCTTACAACCCCTTGACTAAAGCATTAAGTCACATGTGTCTAATGCAATTTCTCTACTGTCTGGGATACGTCTGTAGAAGTGCAAGGTTGAGAACCTCGCTCGACATTTGGGGGAGAAATAGCAATCAATAATGCAACGGAAAGATGTGGTATATACGGAATCTGGATGGAGAGAGAGGGAGACTTTTTTTTCATTGTGACACATCCATTCCATTCTATCTCTGATATTTGTCTAGTTTAAATAATGATCAATAATTATGCCAAATTGCAAAAATTCAATTGTCTACTTGTACAGTTGCTAGTGCTAACAAAACATTGGCACTGTAAATAAAATAATATTATGATCACTGAAGGAAAAGTACGTTTTGAGACAGCCACCTAAATCCCTTATGGGTCAATCACCTGTATTGGACACTGGTCAATGTATCTGCAGGGTCCCCGGGTTATGCAACACCTAGGGACTGTCTGACAGAAGTACATGCTGTAGAAACTAGGTCATTCCCGTGAACTTTGATTGCCTCTGACCCACTCATTCACAGCATATTTAACATTACTGGTATATAATATTAATATTTAATAATTTGTATCATAATATTTTGATTTCCTTGAATGTAATTGGTTGAATAACATTTATGAATATGAATGTTTTCAGATAATATGTATTAATATTTTTGGATGTTAAATATTTTTATAATGTTGACAAATATATTGACACATAGTTGCAGCATTTAGCATCAGTGATTACAAATTAACTTTTAGGCTATACTAGTCATAATAAGTGAGAGTGATTATGAAGTTTAACGTCGCTGCGCGAATCTTTCACCCATTTGCAACAATTAAACATTTAATTATTTTACTATACCGGTATGCGTTTTAAAAATGAAGAAGCATGAAAAACATGCCAAAAAAAGTAGTTAAAACTATGCACATGATGTAATAGCAAGATGAATAGTAAAATTATGTATTTGATACAATAGGTTGATGTAGTTGATAAGTAATTAAAAACCTTCCATCTAGACCAATTGCCTTTAAAAATTATAAGATTTGATGACCAGGGACCTGAGTAAATAAATGCTTTAGGTTTGGCGGTGAATAAAACTAGTCATGATAATGCCAACATGTAAGTGAACTGTCGCACAGAAGAAATCTGTTATAGTAAAATATAGACAACGTTTTTTCCCCTACTAAGTCTAATCAAATGGACTTCATGAACACAAGTCTTGACATAATATTAGTAATAACATTACTACTGCAATAACCACTTGATGAGATACATAACCATTATGGTTGCTACTACAATGTCGTTGGTAACCAAATAAATGGCATTTACCCTGTTTATGTAATTTGTCCACACATTAGCTCTTACTGAACTCCAAACAGATGCTTCCTACAAAATTACCTCCAGATCGATAGTTATGTCCCCTTGCCGAGCTTTCCACCTTTCCAGAATCAGAACAGACGGGATTATCAGCTGATTATAGCTGGGGATCTTTTGTTAGACGTTATTGATCGACAGGCATTATATGGTTCGCATCACACCACATCCTAGCAGACAACAAATAATCTGCAGTCACAGACACAACACAAGTCTGCGATGATACCCAACTATAATACTCTGCCAATTAATCATTTAAGTCTGCGACTGTCGGATATGTATATAGACCACAATTATATTTACATTACAGTCTGCAAATAATGGCAATATACCCAAATATTTAACTCTGCACTGGAATGATTTATCATTTATTCATTCAAGTCTAGGACTGTTGGAAATGTATAGAGACCACAATTATATTTATGTGACGATTCTAAATGTCGGAAATGTATAAACAGGACACCATTTTATTTACGCGACAATTCTAAATATTAGACATTTATGGTCAGACAAATGTTAAAGTGACCCGTCAATTATTCTAGTCCACAGACTGGGAGCTCGACAAACTTTGTATTTCCAATTTAGCTTCTCAATGTTAATGACAACTATAGTTGCCCTATATATTTGCCAGAATAAGATTATTCTAGAAGAGAACAGGCGAAGATCATATGCTATTAAAAAAAATTTAAAAGGAAGAGAAAAAAATCACGAAAACTGCATAGATCGAACATTTGAAATGAGAAACGTTTCAAACTTAAAAGGCACACAAGCACAGTTTGTCGATATATTCATGGTAAAACATTTTCTACATGAAAGAATGTACAGTTGTGTCTACACAAGTATATACATCTTCCACATGCCCCACTGGTTTTCAATATTTTATATTTTACTTAATTTTGTATATTTTATCTCGCAAGGAACCTTTTATGTCCATATCTACATAGATCCAAAGTTGGCATGTTTTGGTAAATATACTGCCATGCATTTTTTTTAAATAAATTAAAACTAGATTTAAAATAATAATTGTTATTTAAAGTAAGTGAGATATTGTTTTATTGTATGACATCATTAGCTGTAATCTTTCACCCATATGTTAAAAATATTTTTCTTTGAATTCTTATTTAAAAAACCCATATGTAACAAATAGATTATTATTACCGTAAGTCAAATATGAGCATTTAAAATTCTTTGATGTATTACTACAAAAATCCAAATAGAAAATTAACAATGTGCAAATATTTAACAGAAGCAGTGGCTCAACATTGCTTCCTGGACATCTGTTGGCTGATCCTAGATAGTAATCAACACGACCAGAACTGCCGACATTCCACATCGAGGTAAATAACCAAGATTTACTTTCTATTCACTGCCGTGTATTTTACAAATATTGACTTATCTGCAATATTTACTTCATTGTCTACACACAAGGCCTTGTACACCCTCAACAAAGACAATCAACCACATATGTACAAAAAATGGGTGCAGCTAGATGTGATCAAAGCACACAGAAATCTTTCTATTTTATTATCAAGTCAAGACGTGTTGAATTAGAATGCGTCTTATTTCTAGGACAAGACTTAAATACCATCCTGAATTCAACCATGCATGGCTATTGCAAACCATAAACTTTGGGATATGTTTGATGACATTTATTCTAGTAAACAGAGTGACAAGACCTGCATATTTTCATGTTCAGATGGCAGATGGTGTGTTAGGAATAGCATATGTTAATTTTCATTGGCTGTAGCCCACCTCCTCAGAGATCTGAACCCGATTTCTCAAAAGAATTCTTTTTGTAAATATTAACATAAACATTTTTTCAACTCCTCAGAAATTTGCATTCCTTGAAAAAAAGAAAACTCAGTTTCAATTGTTGATTTTAAAAATTTGTTTTGATTTTTTAATTTGGGTTTCCAGTTGCTTTCACTTATATCACTAATGAAAACTACATCTCATGAATAATTGTTTTTAAATCAGTTATGAACCGAGTTTTAAAGTCAGATTTCGAGTGTTTTTTTTGCATTCCTACCCAGGTCTCCCTTCCCTCTTGTAGGTCACATTTTCCCTCTTGTAGGTCACATTCGCACATAGTGGGTCATATCTCTATGGCAACACAATAAGAAAGCATGGAAACACATTTGCAGCATGTTGTTTAGCAAAATGAAATACATGCATGTCTAAAAATGTCTATTAAAATCATTATTATAATATACATTTTTTTTAATATCTTAGACATCATAAAAATTATTAAAACTTTTTAATTAATTACCGTATTTATTATTATTATTTTCTAAAAGGGCTATTGGTGTATTACTACTGTTATTATTTGTATTTGTGCAAGTGGATTTGGGGTGGGGGGATTGTATCCTATGTAAAAAAAAATATCCTTCTAAGATGAAGACAAATATTGTATTTATGTAAAATTATAATATGAAAAGAAAGAAGCTGAAAATGCATGAGTACGGTCACAGTCACTGGTCACAGACAGATGACAACAAAATCACAAATATCCAGTCCACAAAAGCCACAACTACGCCTCCCTGACGATACAAGTCCATCAGACAAGACATTGTCTGTATCGTGTCTCAGTAACCAGCAGTCGACTGCTGACAGACAAGTACCATCGCCTGATCGCAGGTCGATCTGATCGTGCGTCGCTGCCAAAACATCAGAGAGTTTTTGGCGACGACACCACACGACAGTCCCGACTCGCACTTTCGAGGACGAGCGAGGAGACGAAGAAACCACGCCAAGTGCCGTGTTTCAGGTTCCTTCAAACACATGTTCCGTTCCGTTCTGTTCATCAGTCTCTGTGATGAGTCAAGGCTGATAGATGGTGACTCACCTTCAGTTTCCAAATCAAATCAAAACGGCCAAAGATGATGACGCCACCAATAGTGCCGACAGACAGCACCGGGGTGTGTGTAACAGCGTAACACCAACAGATTTCTGCCCTTTCTCTACGTAATTAAAGTTGCGACAGTAATTCGCAGGAGCAGACAGGTGCAGACATACGGGGATGCATGCATGTGTGCGTACGAGGGGCGTAATGGGGTGGGGGGCGTGGAGAGAGAAGAGATAAATGAATGAATGCACTCTTACGTATTACCCCAGCATTGCCGACAGTGTAAACAAAGGGTGTAAACAAACACAGATGTAATTACCAAGCATAAAAAAACTCATAATCTATTGTGATCTGTACTGCAGAGCTGTTGAAAGAATCTGCATCATTGCACAGAAATTAACCGGAGCACCTGTCATTGACATGGCGGTGACATGTTGACAGTTACATGACATAACACGACACTGGGGTAATGACTTATTAACAGCTGGTATTAGACCGCAGAAAATACACAATAAACATTAGAAGAGGAAATATATGTAACTTTCTCAAGAGCGTGAGTGAGCGAGGTAATTGTCTTATGTTACTGTGAGAGGTTAGTAGTTGTAACTTTCTCAAGAAAAAATTCAGTTTTTAACTTTCTCATGAGGAAATTCAGTTTTTAACTTTCCTCGAGAAGAAATTCAGTTTTAACTATCTCAACAGGACATTCGGTTTTAACCCTCCCTGCTGGATCAGTCACAGTTCTGGGCATCACCTACTTCAGTTATCAGTTGATCATATTTAGATGATGATCCATCAATGTCAAATGCAAACCTGATAATCATAATTAAACAGAAACTGACCACTGGTCTAAGCTTGGTAATTGCTGGCCACTTGTAAAAAGGATGGAACATTGGGTATGACTTCAAGGTCACAGAAAGGTTGCAGATTGTAATCAAAATTAAGAAGATATATCTTGCCTCTGCCAAAACCTACTGACTTCAAAAATGCCAAAGTTTATTTCTGATGGCAAACCACACCCAAAATGTCTGATGGCTCAACTATCATGACTACAGTTGGAAATACCTTTACATGTTAACTATTGTGGCGACTGTCTACCAGAACCTCTCTGAAGCCACTTTCCAGATTCTTTCACACATCACGGTTTGTCAGTTTAGGGCAGCAGGGAACCTGCAACATCCGTAGCACTGAATGTTGCAGTAAACCAATATATAGCATAGGCGACAGCTACAGCACACATAGTTATTTGGATTTAGTTTACTAAGGGGATATAACTTTAATACCACCTGTCAATCATCTAGGCCTACACTTTTGATTGGAAGTATTTTCTATTAAAGTGGCATGTGTACCGAATACATTGAACAAGGAAATATGTTCTCGACTACGACTAGTAAATATGTCTGATATCTCCTGGTATCGCATACTTTGGACATTTTCTTTGTGTTCAAGATATAAATAGTCTACTCACTAGTAACATGTGTGAAATATTTTCTATTGCTACTGATAGCAAGCATATCATAATCAATAACACGTATTAAGCATGCACGATATTGCCAACAATTTATTTGATGCTAGCCGACACAAACATGTATACTTCAATTACGTGAAAATTCATTTTGACAGATAAAATGTTGTCTCTTTATTAAGAATTTAAATATTTAATAGTTTACTTGCTTGCGAGTTTTCCCCCCGACTCCTTCAATGGCACATTTAACTTCCCTCATATGTCATGGCTATACTTTATTTTGAAAATCAAGGCATATTGAGAATATACTGTTTTGACATTAACAAGACAGGTACCATGGTACCAAAGACATAATAATTAGATATCAAAGACCAGACCATATTGATCTAGACTACCCACTGCTGTCCCCGTCTTGCATTTTATTATCTGGAGATTAAATTTGGCAAATCTATTAATATTAGAAGTCTGACATGCTGAATGACAACACTCTACAATTTGTTTAATTTAATTAATGTGAACATTTATATTGCGCCAAATCCATGCTTGAAAGCTTACTCATAGCACTACATTATCACCCCGGTCAATGGTTCTGTGTGCACTCAATTTCCTCCTCCTTGAGGAGTATACAACCCAAGCTGCCGTTCAAGGTGCTACAAGGTTATCATTCACATTTCCATCTCATCTTTCCGGGTACCCATTCTCTGCTGGGCGAACAGAGACATTTTCGAACTAAGCAACTTGCACAAGTTGACACTGCAAGTTTTTCAGCCTGCGATTCAGTGTGAGGCAGGAACGATATCCTAGATACGATCAGGTTGTCGGTCGCCCATCCACGAACCAGCCGAGCTTGAACGTGCTTCACTTTAACCTGAGATGTCAGCCGTGCAATGAACGGGATCACGTGCCACCGAAGTCATGTTCTCAAAGTCTGTCACCTGTAGTTTCACATTCTCTCGTTATTGTCATGACAGCATGTTTACTTACGGTATGTACAATTTGACCAAGGACACAGACACTCGCTGCAAATGGGTTTGAACTCAAGACCATGAGTTAGAACAGCTACTGTGTGCCACCCTGCAAACCCCCCCCCCCCCCCTTCCCCCAATGACACAAATTCTGGATGGGACACAAAATATTACAATAATTACCATTTTCTTGTATCTTCACACACCTGGCAACAAACAGACTAGTGGCAAGCCATATCACGCCAATAGAGAAATACAACGGTCATAGCAACTGCCTCCTTGCGACATACAAATTGCTGCATCGTAACCAGGGCAACTGAACACACAAATTATCAACTGGAAATTGCTGTATGTTCAACTTTTGCGTTCTTGTGAAAAAATTGTAAACAAGTATGCGACTACCATGTCGACATGACCTAGTAATCTTATGTGATGCTAGCTGACAGAAACATGTTGTATACTTCAAATTCAACAAGACGATGTTGTTACTATGTTAGGATGAGCAACAGCAGTATTAGTGTTGTGTTATGTTGTTAGGATGGGCAACAACAGTATTAGTGAGTAAATCATTGTTTTATGTTGTTAGGATGAGCAACAGCAGTATTAGTGAGTGAATTATTGTTTTATGTTGTTAGGATGGGCAAAAGCAGTATTAGTGAGTGAATTATTGTTTTATGTTGTTAGGATGGGCAACAGCAGTATTAGTGAATAAATCATTGTTTTATGTTGTTAGGATGGGAAACAGCAGTATTAGTGAGTAAATCATTGTTTTGTTGTTAGGATGGGCAACAGCAGTATTAGTGAGTAAATCATTGTTTTATGTTGTTAGGATGGGCAACAGCAGTATTAGTTAGTAAATCATTGTTTTATGTTAGGATGGGCAACAGCAGTATTACTGAGTAAATCATTGTTTTATGTTGTTAGGATGGGCAACAGCAGTATTAGTGAGTGAATTATTGTTTTATGTTGTTAGGATGGGCAACAGCAGTATTAGTGAGTGAATTATTGTTTTATGTTGTTAGGATGGGCAAAAGCAGTATTAGTGAGTAAATAATTGTTTTATGGGACCCTATAATAAAAGTTAATTTTAAAAAACGTTTACGATGATGACCCTAGACCATAGTCTTTGAACAAAATTTGACTTCCTCCACTTTTACATTAAATATAATTGTTTGGATACATATAGTACACAGCATATAGTTCCACAGCATTAAACAAGGACTGGTCGGCTCGGAGTCAGTATACTGTGAGTGGGGAATCGATGTTCTATTTGCGACATGATATTCCAAGTGAGCTAGCAGTATAAAAACTGGTGGAAATCCAGACTAGTACAAGCAGTACATATGCATGCAAGCCATTAACAAATCTTGAAAGTGGCTTTAAACCCCAAATCAACCAACCAACTTCATAAATGATGAAATCTCTGTGAAAAGTTGCAGGTGCCTCAGATTAGCAGATCATATCAAGTGGATGTAGGCCTTTTAATACTGGAAATTCTTGTTGACGAAAATAAAATATTACATATTTTCACAATAAATTGTGTGTTTTTTTTTTAAAACACAATGTTCTCCCTACCTAGTCTGTGTCACACCTTGTTCTCACCCAAATACTCCTATTCAAAATATCACCCTAGATGAGATAAGCAAGTCTAGATTACTGGAGAACAGACAGTAAAGAACATTAGCGGCTCCTTTCATATAAATATAATACCAATCAATATAATGGATATTTAAACTATTTCACCATCTGAGACTATGGATAGTCTACTCCCTACCTAGCCTATTTTGAAAATCCATGTTACAGGAAACACACCTATTATTTACTTTGGCCTAATGATCACTTGGCACTAACTTGTATTAGGATAAAGTATTACAAAACTGCCCCATGCATTACACAGAGACCACTCAGGATGGAAGTTCAGCATGATCGGGCTCGGCGAGTGTGCGATGGGTACCTGGGTTTAGCTTGGCTGATAACCTGAAAGTATTTTGTGTGGTACATGATCGAGTGCATTGTACCAACAGCTCAGTTTGAAGGTAATCACGACCGATCTCGGCTGGTTCCTGTATGGGTGACGAGAACATGTGAGTATCTAGGATTCATTCCTATACACAGGCTGTAAAACTTGTGGTTCCATCATTTTTTATTTTTTAATTGAGCTGCTTTCAAGATTCTTTCACTTATATTACTGTTTGTCAGGTTAGGAGGAAACCACAACATCCGTAGCGCTGAATGTTGCAGTAAACCTGTGAGCACCGTCTGGTACAGATAGACCAAGGATGATAATTGCTTTGCCATGGTACAGACAGTGTATCCTATCATGAACGCGTCAGAAAAGTAACTTTCGCGAACATTGATTCCAGGCTTCCAGGATTTGAACCCAGGACAGTCGTATCCAAAGTCAAAACTTTCTACCATTGCACTACTACCCGCCACTTTACAAAGAAACGTAGTTCACAAATTTCTCTATTCACCTAGTAGGAAGTGGGTATCTAAAGCAGGCCTCAAAGTTACAACATTTTCCAAGGAGCCATTTGCCTCCCGCAGATCCAGAATCCTAGTCTCGTCGACACGAATGGTATTGACCAATACGCGGTCACACCTTCAACTGCAGAATTTCAAATGACCCCAGGACCCCCTTAAATTCGAACACTGGTATGTGACCGTTCCTCAGTTGGTGGACGATTCTTGTTGGTTTGACTGTGACCGACGGAAGAAAATTTGACCGAGTCGTGGTTTATTGGTCAGCATATGGCCAGCATATCTGACACTACTGATCTGACTCGCACACTTGCAGGTTAAGAATTGTGCGACACAAAAACATACACTTATGACAATGCATATAGCTTGTGAACTGAAATTAAACACTATCCATTCGATACTGCATCACGATACAAACAACTTAGGTGATGGACGCCATTTTTACATCTAATCCAATTTCGCCTCGTTGGGGCGAGTAAGTGAATTATTGTTTTACGTCACAGCGGGAATCTTTCACCCATGCATTGGAATCGGTTACCTGTTAAACTTGTGGCGTTAACGCAAGTGCCTGTGGCAGTTTCTGTACTTTGAGCTGTACAACATACTGCTGATAATATCAATACATTTTAATATCGGAACTAGCGGCATGCTGATACTGTCACCATCATTGATCTTGGGTGAACATGCACTAAATGCCAATATTAGTCCATCAGTATTAAATTTTGGTGGGTGGAGGAGGGTAGTAGTGGGGGTGGGGTGATGAGCAACAGCTAGGTATTCTTTCATTTCCTACATAGATTTAATCATAGAACTTAAATGGGTAGGTGGTGAAAATTGAAATGCATGTGATGTCTTGGGCATATATATATATATTCTAACCCTTTCAATGTTTGTATAATTATAATCATTCCTCAAGGCATATGTGATTGCCTGTAGCACAGAGAAGGTTAAGTACTGGAATGATCCTTGGTTGTTCTACTGTCCCATTCATAATAATAGTAATAATAATGTGCACTTCAGGGTCCAGTTGCACGACACTCTTGTAGCGCTACAATAGTTGTAAATCCAATTGAAGAGTTTCTACAATTGGGATTGGGTTGCACGAAGCTCTTGTAGGCTATCTGAATAAGACAACGCTAAAACTGTTGTAACACCAGTTGCAAGTCCCTACAACTATTGTAGCCTACAAGAGTGTCGTGCAACTGGACCCTGTATTACACCAATTCTACACTCAAAGGTGTCCTTGTAGACATGTTGATTGCATTCGATCCAGTTACAGGCTGCATTACATGAATGCCGGTAGCATGTAGAAGGTTAAATAATGGAATGGCCGTTCGTTGTACTACAATACCATTCATAATCATAATATTAATAATAGATTTTAATAAAATTTATAATCTATGAGAACATGACATTCACTACAGATAGAGGGTACATACCAGCCACACAGGTGTGGTATAACTGTTAATATCACAACCCAGTGTCATAAAACTCCCACACTGTTTACCATCCTTCAAAGTTCAACATTGTTTCACATGTATGCACTGATGAACAACACAAAAGTCATGTGACCTGTCCAAGCCAATCATATGGGCTCTAACCATTTGAGGACAAACAGCATTTACAGTGTTTCAACTATTTAGTACAATCTATAATCTTGTTGTGTTTGGTAATATTTAGAGATATTTTGTACTTTATCTGTGAAAAAAAAATCTATCATTAGAAATAATAATTTAGTTTATTATCCTCTGATATTTGCCAAATAAAGAACACTCACATGACATCAAAAGAAATGATTAGTTAAGTATTTTGTAAAGTATTTAGTAATATTCACAACTCTACCATGGCTAACACTACAGTGCAAAACAGATTTCCACTGTTCCCTGGTACGGCCTTTGTTTACAAGCAGTGAACAGAATGTCGTGATATGCGACAAGGTTTTCTGTCAGTTCTCGAACAGAGCACATATCCTTAGCACATAAAACATTACAAGAACACAAAGAACATCAAAATGACAACGATACCAACAGAACCAAAGAAGATTACGTTTTGCTTCCGGAAGAAATTTGGATCGAAAAGGTCAGGCGAAAATCTTTCTTCTTGAACACACAAAGACGTGACGACCAACGAGTTCGCAATCTATTTTTGGATCAACTGATTTTTAACCTAATGTCAACACATGATTAAGTTGAAGCATTTGCACAGTACTCCGTCGATACCTAGATGTCATTTCGTCAGGTCTATGTTCGACGCAAGTCATTCAGAGCATGTGCGCGAAAATATAACAAAGTGACAAAAAGTTAATACAGAAATAGACATGATGATATCAGCCAATGAAATCGCTCGTAAGAAAATGCCATGTCGGAGTCAACTCTAGGAAAAATCAAAACAATGAACATTTTGACAGACACAGATACTTAAAAACTCAGCAGAACGAATATATGTCATATTGGAATGTAATAAACTCAATATTTGTTCATGTAATCACTGCGATCATAACGATCGGTAAAATCGCACAGACTGAGTCATTGTCTAGGAACACTGGCAAAACAAATACGCCATGTTCTGGCACAAGACGATACGACAGCAAAAATCAGGCCCTAGAATCAATGAATATCCACGAAAATCTCCATAAATAATCTCGATACACTAATATTCGCCTTCAGTTCGTTTCCGATCGCAAACACAACTTACTTGATCTCGTGTTACGTCAAAACTTCTTTCGGAAGACATGTGCGCTTCACAATCCCGCCATTGACAAAAGATTTCTGCCTCGGTATGGTTGTGAATTTCAGACTGCGCTAATTAGCGTACAGCGCCCTCTATGCGGGCTTTCAGCCTGGCAGCCTCGCGAGTTGAACGTTGAACGCAGCCAGTCGCGGATTTAGTCTGGGACTGCAAGGAAGCGAGGGGTGCGTGCTCGGCAGCTTGTGCTGTATGATGTATCATCGGCCATGAGTCACGAGAGTTGAGAGGCCATCTGTCGCTTTCTTCTTATAAAGAAGGCAACGATACCTATGCTACCCAAGTTTTATATTACCTGAACACACCTGAACAAAAAATATTGTTATTCCTTATTTAACACAGAATCTAAATGGACAATCAAATTATGCCATGTGGCCTTAATTAATTCAAATAACATTAATAGCATTAAATCTCCAAAAATATAACATTATGGATAATCCGATAATTGGTACTCCGTGCTTTAAAAAAATAATTCTTGTATGCGTGTTTGTGCGCCCTAGTGCTTGTGTGTGCATGCACGTTTAGTGAAATTTGGTATAAGATTGATCGTCACATGATATCAACCATGAAATATGTGCATCTTATTTTGTGTTAACCCTGGGTGCGATTTCATTAAAATAAATATCGATGATTGATAACTTGGATTAAAATTGTCTATATTTAAAACGATCAACGATTGATCGATAGGCACTATTTGCATTAATATTTGTATATTTTATAGTGTCATCTATCAACAACTCCTCATTGAAATCTTCCTTTATTATTATTATTATTATTATTATTATTATTATTATTAGTGGCCACATAACTAACTCATATCTTCATGAACTTTTACAAATTAGAAACATTATTTTTTTAACAGTATTATTATATAGTATATTTATTATTATTATTATTAATTATCGTTATTATTATTATTATTATTATTATTATTATATAATGGTTTTTTTTTTTGGTTTTTTTTATTTGTAAAATTTCATGAAGATATGAGTTAGTTATCTATGTGGCCACTCTTGAAAATTGTTTGTCAATGTGCACTGCGGTCTTCTATCACCTTTAGGCTATAAATGTATTGGACTAGTGCGCAATCGTCGGGCTCGATTCTGGACAGTGCATGTTGTAACCAAACATACTTTCAGAGGGTAAAAGTTAATCATTTGTAATTGTATATCAATTTTATTGATTGGTAGCCTATTGCACTCGAGAAAAGGCACTGTCAACAATGAAAGTGAATATTTGGGTCATAACAAAATGTCTGCATGGCATAAATTTACGTTGTGCTGTTCTGATTAATTGGTCATGTCTGTATATACGTTCGCCGAAATGCATCGTGTGTAACAAACCGGCTATGAATTCAACTTTTCTAAAGCGGAAATAGCACCTTAGTATTAAGCTACACATGATGGGTGAACATGATTAGGTTATTAACATATTTAATTCTCAGTCATATGACCTTAATACACCAAACACCACCGATCTTTTAAAAATGAATTTAACAAAAAATAAACTAAAATAAATAGTGCCCCCAACACACACACACACACACACACACACACACACACACACACACACACACACACACACACACACACACACACACACACACGCCATATATCAGCACATTCAGTTAATATTCATGGGATAATGAATACTTCATGAAATAATTCGATAGGTGCCATTTGATTACCAGTCGTGAAATATACACGTTCTGTGGAACCAAATGCGACTAGTAGCCTAGTTCGAGACTATTATAGTTTTTGGCGTATTAGTGATAGCATCATCAACTGACTCACATCAGCCCATTGAATATGTTACATGTGTAAATAAATAACTAACTAAATAAATAAAAATCTAACCACGTCTACCTTGTATTATAAGGAATATACTAGTAACAAACATGGAAAGATATTAAACGACTACTTTAGATATACTAGTATCTGATTTATTAGTTCATATCACTTCAAACTGATATGTAGTAGCTACGAAGGTATGTGTGTGCGTGCGAGTGTGCGTGTGTGTGAACATCCACATTTGATACGCACATTTGACATCACTCTTCAGGTGTGTGTGTGTGTGTGTGTGTGTGTGTGTGTGTGTGTGTGTGTGTGTGTGTGTGTGTGTGTGAACATCCATATATGATACGCACATTTGACAACCTGCTATAGGGCCAACTAGTTTGTAGGCCTATGTGCATTTGCATTAGCACAGAAGCTGTTATTCATGGCCCTACCTATCTACTAATGTCCATGAATGTTTTGGCCATTTGAGATGTTTGTAACTTTACCAAGGATGATGTATTCACGGTATGGGATCGTGAACGACCAAGCAAATAATATTACCGGCCCGAAGTGAACGACTTTTGAATACCCCGAGAGTACATGTTCTAACTCGTTGTTAGTGTAGCATTTATTACTATACCTTTGGATTTATACAATGCCATTCTTTGAAACTCAGAGTGTAAAATTGTAATCAATTATATACAATGTTGTCGACGTTCAAGTAAATTGTCCATTATAGTACTTTTTCGAAAAGTGGGATTTGGCCATTTAAAGAGATTTAACTGCATACAAGATCTGAACTATCGATGCAGGCTACTTGAAAATACTTCAAGGTATATCTGCATATATAACATAATCGTTAGGCCATAGTTATTTGATTCCCTGGTTTACAGATCCGTCGACCCGAACTTATCCACTTAGGAAAATAAAAATTATTATTTTTATAATTTGTATTATATTCCGCCGACAGTGTAAGTATATACTAGCCTTTAGAAAATTATACTAAAATATGGTGAAGGAACAAGTCGTATAAATCATCACTGGACGTGAAAAAAGACCGGCAGGCAATGGTTGACACAAAGTTGATGCCAATTTGATTGGTTACTGGTAAATTTGTATAACAAAAGTCTAATTCATAACAGTTACTGTTAGTGACAAACAGTTCTTTGAAAGTAATTGTACATTCAAATCTGAACAATTTATGTGTACTGGTGTATCTAACAATTTTTTAGAATAACAGTTATAAATAATATATATTTTATGTCAACTGACTATTAATAATTCCCAATTATTATTATTTTAATATTGGACCCGACCGACTGGCCACAATATTAGAGTATATTTATTTATATTTTCGACCGCCCGAGCCAAAATTATCACAGAAATATCCGTAAACCAGGGAATCAATTAATGGCCTTACTAGCGTATTAATAAACGTTGTTTTACTTCTCAATGCAATTCATAAAAAAATATTAAAGGCAATATTTCAACTGAATATGAGATAAATAACGCGATGGATCATGCTAATTATGTCTATATTTATCTACTTCACACCGCGTCAATGCATTATTATTGCAATATACCTGTGACGGTTTGTTTTGTTGAGAATTGAGAACCATGTGGTCCCATGAGTTTTCGTTTCCAGAGCTCCCTACAATGTTTTCTCTGTTGACCGCCGTGTAATACGACCGTGAACAAAGAGCAACGCACTGTAGGGAGTTTGAAGCTTCCTTAGGGATGTCTGCAAGGTGCGCGGTCTAATCTAAAAGCTTAGTCATCGCAGACGCACTATGAGCTATTTTTAGCGCGCAGTGATTGCACACTATAACAATGTGGTATCATTTATGCATACAAAATATATTTCATTATTAGACGTCTACATGCTTTTAAAAAAAAATTATATTTTTTTATCTAACTTAAAAATCTTACATTTATTTTGTTTGGCATGCATCACGAAAATGGGCAACACCTGATTACTGGTATTTTGTTTCTTTAAAAATTGATAGAATTTACTGCAAACCAATACAATAGATTTTTAACACATATATGCACATACATATTTACAAAATAACTAAAAACATTATTCATATGTGTCATTTGTTGTGTATTAAAATATGCATTCGCATATATGCATACGTGTTTAGTATACTCAAAATAATTTTATTCCAGTTTATGTGGCAGGGTCTACTCATGTACTCAAAAGAAATAAATCGAACGACTATAAAGAATATTCATTTCGACTCCATATGTGTTCAGATATAATAATGTAGGCGCTAATTAACTATAATTAATTATTTTACTACTTTCTGGACAACATTCCGGACAATTACGATAGATGATTTTATTTAGACCAACAGTAATGACACGAACTACATACTCAGTATTAGGATACAAGCCAAGGTGATATATTCAGACGAATGTTCTTGATCATCCATATATAATAATTATCTAAGTTGGAGAAAACATTTACTAATTAAGTGCCCATCGTGTCTCAAACGTATCATGAGAGAGAGAGAGAGAGAGAGAGAGAGAGAGAGAGAGAGAGAGAGAGAGAGAGAGAGAGAGAGAGA